>JAQQAE010002114.1:0-23119 GCA_029823295.1 Pseudamia nigra
CCTGTTTGACGTTTTGATTTGAGAGAACCTGCGCTGGGACTGAAAATGTCTAAATAATGCGCTCTTTTCACTAAAAACAGGTTTAAGCGATTCGTCGACTGTGAAAAAATGACGTCGACGATTTTTCATAATCGACGTTGTCGACTATGTCGACTAATCGTTGCAGCCCTAAACACAAGGCACTGTGGGTAAACACAACCAAAACAAACACGTGTAGCATGATTGCTGGGAGAAATGGCTTGTAAGGACATGGAGTATGGAGTAAGGATGAGGCAAAAGCTCTGACTGAAATATGGACAGATGTAAATATGTCACACCTGCTGATAAGCGCTCACAGCAACAATGAAGGTTTCAAACTGATTAGCAGGAAAATGGAGGCTCTGGGATTCACCCGTATGGTAGAGCAGTGTCGCACAACGGTGAAGACCTCCACCAACAATATATAAAAACGTGACATGCTTGTAAGAAGGGCCAGTTCGAGAGAAGAAAACTACAAGTCTCGTTGGTGTGAAGAACTAGATTTCATTCTTGGCACATTACAGACAAACAGGGGAGTACGTTATTCAGAAGGTTTAGTTCATTTGACGTAGTGCATGGTGAAAGAAATCTCAGATCATCCCAATGTCGTAGCCCCAGTCAAACTGAGTCTACTGGACTAATAGGTGTGAAAATGACCTAAGATTCTTTTTCTTTCAGATCAGAGAATACTACTTCTTATTGTCTTCATGATCTGGAAACCTTATTTATGCACTTGGCAGTTTTTTTTTTTTAATCATTCAGTTTCAGCAGGATGTTTAAAAACACATCTGAGTGATTGTAGACATATATTTGTTGGACTGGTTGTAGATGAACAGGGATAATTGATGATGATCTAGTTTGCCATCATGCCTCAGTTTTATCTTGTTGTTGTTGTTAGAGAAGTGAGACTGAGGAAATGTAACTCTGGCATTTGTCACGGTCTCATTTTCACTTTCAGATGTGTGGTTGCCCGCCTTCACACCCCGACATGTTCCTCACCACCGCGTCAAACTCAGTTTCACAAAGTTAGGGATGGTGATGGAAATCACAGTATTTGTTCATTATTTTATCCAGTTTTATTTTGTTCATTTCCTTTTTTTTTCTTGTTCATTTTTCTTATCAGTTTTGTTGAATCTATTTATTCACTTATTTTTTTCATTTATGTAATTTTTTGTTACCCTCTTCTTACCATTTTTTGGTCATTATTTTGTTCTTTTTTGTGGATTATTCTCGTTTTTAAATTTTTGTTCATTTATTTTCCTTGTTACATTTTGACATTCTTTGTTCATTTTGTGCACTATTTTGTACATTAAAAAAGGTTAATTTCTTCTGTCATTTTATTAATTTTTGTTTTTTGTGACAAAATCTGGTATTTTTTGTTCTTGTGGAATATCTTAATTTGTTATGCATTTTTTTTGTATGGTGTGGATTACTTTCTTCCTTTTTAAAGGTTTAAAGTTAATTTTTTATTATGTTCATTTGTTGTGCATTTTAGTTTTGTAGTGTTTTATTATGTTGTTTATTTCCTTCATTATTGTTAATTTTGACCAATTTTTTTATTTTTGTTTATTTTGTCCAACATTTTAATTTTTAAAATTCTCCATTTGGATTATTACATCATTCACTTTCGATCATTTTCTTGCTAAATATTTGTCATATTTTGTTGCATTTTTGATAATCTTTAAAAAACTTTTTTTTTGTTCTGTGCAAGATTTTTCTTCGTTTTGGTCAATTACTTGGTTTGTTTTTATGATTGTTTTGTTCATTTTGGTTCCTTGTTTGCTCCTTTTCTGTTAAATTATTTGGTTTATCTCATTGTTCATTTGGTCCATTCTATTTTACTGTGTTCATTTTTGTTCGATACCTTGGTTATTTTGTTCATTTCTGTTTATTTTATTAGATATTTTGTTCATTTTGTAGATTCACATTCATCTAATTAATTTTTGTACATCTTATTCATTTTTATTGGTATTTTTCTTGATGAATCTTGCAACTTTTCATGATTTTTCTGGAGTATTTTGGTTGTTTTTGTCAATTTTCTGAACAATTTAGTCACTTTTTGGTCACGTTTTTCCTATTTTTCCCCATTTTTGTTCATTTTTAAGGTTTTCTTCTTTTCTTGCTCATTATTTTCTTCATTCTGCTTATTTTTACTGCTTGTGTGGTTCATTGTGATTCAACATTGCACATACATTCTTATGCATCTTATCTTTTACATTTAAAAAGTAAAACACATAAAACATTACAACATGGCTTCTTTTACAGAAAAAAATGAACATATTCCAGTGTTTTATAAGGGATTTTTCTAAAATCTGAGCCCCAAATTGATGACACATTTGTCTTTTGGGTTAGGCTGAAAAAAAGGATGAGTTCGAGTGTTTTCTATAATGAGCTGCTTTTAAGGGGCAGCAGCAAAATGGTCCTAAAATGAATGTTTCATTGGATTATTCTGACTCTAGTTGAAGAGTCTGTAATGTCAGATGATCTTTGCATTATTCTGTTTGAAGTGTGTTAAGCATAGATGTTTAATATATGAACGAGAGCCAGCGAAACAGCTTTTAGGGCTGCATAATTTGGTGAAAACTGGAAAAAAGAAACGTCCCTCTTTCTGCTCAGTGTTACAGATAGATGTGGTGGTGGTTATTTTTTTCCATTTCTACAATACAAATAGACGAAAGTTGAGTAAATGATCCACAAAATGTCAAAAAATGAGCATAATTGTCAGCAAAATAAGCAAAAATGACCAAAAAAACAACAGTGTTTAACAAAATTAACAAATTAAGGAAAGGAATCAACAAAAGAAGCAAGAAGAAACAAAATATCAAAGGATCAACAAAATGATTAATAATAGGAACAAAAACGAGCAGAATTCTCAACAAAGTAAACAAGAATGGTGAACAAAATGAACAATATCAGCAAAGTGATCAACAATGTAAGACAAAATTAGCAAAAATTCTCAACAAAATGGACTGAGAATGTGATGATAATCGCAGTTCGATCACGTGTCACCCTGATCAGGTGGGTAAATAGCTGTAAGAACTGGAAATACTCAACCATAATCAGCTCAACAACAATCAGGTATAGGTGTATTTTGCCAAAAATCCCCCAGAGTTAATCTTAGTAAACCTGAAGGATGTTTAAAAACAACACTACCTGTTTTATCATAAGAATGACTGTGAAGCTGTGCAGTAAACTTGATTTACATGTACATGTAATTAAAGCTTCTAACTCAGGAAGGAAATGTTCTTATTACGTTTCTATTTATGTGACCGAATTTGTAATAATAATGAAAATTCAGTTAAGTTGCAGACTCAGAAACAGAAACGAATGTCATTATGTTGAAATAGGTTACAGATGACATTATTCAGGTTAAACAGTGCTACTAACTACTGCTCCCGCTGTCATATGAATACATAGACATTCATTCTTGGCACTTTTGAACGGGTCTGGGTGATAAACTTTAAAGAAATAAAGGTCAGTCCATCTGAAAAATCTCACAAAGCCTGAATGTGTCCCCAAGTGCAGTCGTCAAAACCATAAATTGTTATAATATTATGATATTATGGATGTGGACTGTCCCCAGTTTCTGAGTCTGGTAACTAACAAATGTATCTTCTGCAGCAGTGATAGCTCTTGGTCTATGTTCTATGATCTTATTATCATGTGTTTTTGTGATGTGCATTCCAATTGATGTTCACGTTCGCTCAGTGTCACTTGCTCTCTCAGTATCTCTGCTGACTGCATGCTCAAGTTCGCTTGGTCCAATCCAATCCAATGCAACTTTATTTATAAAGCACTTTAAACAACCAACTAGACCAAAGTGCTGTACAGAGAAATAAAATACACAGTGCACACAATACAGAAGATAAAATATCAAAACAAGTTAAATATGTGAAACCAATGAAATTAACATTAAAAACAATACAACCGATACAATTAATAAGATCAAGTCACTAAAATGTCAACCTCTGACATGGTGCTAAAACCAAGAAAAAGTTTAAAGGAACATAACAAAATATACAATAAAAGCAAAATAAAAAGATGCAACACCCTTCTAAACAAAAGCATTAGAATCAGAGCAATCGATATTCTAAGTAGAACCAAAGGCCAGAGAGAAAAAATGGGTCTTAAGCAAAGATTTAAAAACGGATAAGGAAGAGGCCTGACGAATGTGCAAAGGCAAGGCATTCCACAGTTTAGGAGCTGCAACAGCAAAAGCCTGGTCACATCTAAGCTTACGCTTGGTGTGAGGAACAGTGAGGAGCAGTTGATGGGCTGACCTGACAGAACGGGTGGGAGCGTAGGGTTGCAGCAACTCTGAAAGGTAGAGTGGAGCAAGGCCATGGAGGGATTTAAAAACAAATAAAAGAACTTCAAAATGAACTCTAAAATGGACAGGCAACTAGTGAAGTGAGGCTAAAATGGGAGAAATGTGGTCCTTGCTCTCACCTTGGCACGTTATGTTTGTACAGTGGACAATGACCTGGGCTGCTGAGTGAGGCCAGTGTGGTAGTTACTTAATGCTGTAGTACCACTGTTGGCCACTGAGGCTCCATTCAGTGGGCTCCAAGAAACCCTGACTCCCATAGAGTTCCATTGAACTTCTCTGAAAATACTAATGAGTCATCATGGTCTCAAACGTTTTATTTGGACCCTCTAATAAGATATTATGGCAAATATTCCAACAAATCACTGCTGTGCTAGGCTTTGAGTGACACGTTGCTATGGTAACTCAATGCGCCAGCAGAGTCAGACTGAGTTGGACTTTCGTATCTTCTATTTATTCACTAGAGCGTAGTTTTACTGACAATATGCTCAACAGCAGTTCTGGGTGTTTACACTAACAACACCATAGTATGACTTTGTTTGGCAATGCTTGGTGAAGTTTTACCATGTAAGTAAGCTAGCCACTAGTATTAGCTTTGCTACCTCTGCCGCTATTCCTCCAAATGTGGTTATATCCTGTGTTCAGCTCCAAAATGTCATCCAGGAAGTGACAACCCGACTGGCCTCAAAATGGACCTTCAGAAACTAATGTGGATGTTATGATCACTTTGTCCACTAATATATACAGTCTGCTTTTGTGCCAATATTCTCCACCAATCGCAGACCCTGAACTGGCTGACTGGGCTTCGTATGTTTTTCCCTCATTTGTCACTCCTCTACGGTACTCTTTTCTAGTTTGTTGCTTTTGAGTGATGTGAACGTCCATACCTGTAATTATTCTGCTCAGTTTGGATCGATCAGTTTCGCTGAAGGAGAAGCTATGTGAACAAGCCAACTAATGGATTGGTGAATGAACAGACTACTGAGTGACATATCATGTAGAGGACCTAAGCCCTGCCTACTTCTTTCTGCCTCTCTTCTTGGTTATGACACCTAATTTTGGATAAGAAACACAATTATTTTGCAATATTTGTTCATTTTTCCACCAGTTTCATTCATTTTTCTTGATCCTTTCGTTCACTTTGTGGATCTTTGTTTCTTTTTTTGACTACTCTGCTAATTATACAGCTTATTTTATTAATTTTTTTCATTTTTTTGGTTACTTTATCATTTTTCTTGACTTATGTAAATTTGTGTAGCTCATTATTGTTCATTTTTGTTAAAGTTGTCAGTCCTTGTTTTCATTGTGTTGATTTAATGCTCATTTTTATAAATAAATAAATAAATAAATAAATAAATAAAAAAAATCATAATAATCTGGTAGCATAAATCAAAAAGTAAAGCCCATAAAAATGTGCATCAGTTTTCACTAAAATATTTTGAGATCATGGAAGTTCAGAATGAATGGTGTCAAATATGAAAACATTTGTTCATTGATCTTTGTTAATTTCAGCGATATTGTACCGATTTTTTTTTAATTTTATTTTGTACATATAGTCAATCACTTGTTTTGTTATATTGTACTTGGTGATACTTTTAGAAACGTGTTATATTATCCTTAGTTGATCAAATTTGCACTCATCCATCCTGGCTACAGTTGTGTTTTTAATTGTGCTATTTTAAGATTCTGGGTGTTATAGAGTGTGTACTTTAGCTGTTCTAACAAGACAACTTCCCGTCTTGGGACAAACAGAGTACATCTGAATCTACATTTAGAAAATACAGATGAACTGGCGGATGGAGAATGAAAGATTACTTGCCTCCTTTATGATTTCTTATTTTTTGTGTGTAGTTGTTTCACTTGAATGTTTGATAAAGATAACCAGAGTGAATACAAAGTGCAGTTTTAAAACATGATCCAAATCTACCTGGCCCTGTGTAAAAAGTGCTTTTCATCTAAACCTATTAACTGGTTGTGTCACCTTTAGCTGCAACAGTAATCAAGTTTTTGCAAGAACTGACATTGAGTTTTTCACATCGCTGTGGAGGAATTTTGACCCACTCTTGTTTGTATAATTGTTTTAATTCATCCACATTAGAGCATGTCAGTCAGATTTAACTACAGACTTTGACTTGGCCCGTTCAAAACCTATATTTTGTTATTTGTGAGCCATTCAGAGGTGGACTTGCTGGTATTTTTTGTACCATTGTCCTGCTGCATAACATAAGTGTGTTTGAGGTCATGAACTGATCCTTCAGAATTTTCTGGTAGGAACAGAATCCATGGCTCCTTTAGTTTCTGCAAGTCGTTCAGGAGCTGAAGCAGCAAAGCAGTGCAGTCCATCATATCCCTCCACTGTGATTGACTGGGTATGAGGTTCTCTTTATGAAATGCTGTAATAGTTTTACACCAGATGCAACAAGATGCCCACCTTCCAAAAAGTTCAGCTTTCGTCTCTTCAGTCCGCAGAATATTTTCCGAAGTCTTGAGGATCATCAGGATATTTTTGGCAATGAGATGAGCCTTTATGTTCTTTTTGGTCAACAGTGGATTTCACCTTGGAACTCGCACATGGATCCATTTTGTCCCCCCAGTCTCTTTCTTATTGTTGAATCATAAATGCTGACCTTAACTAAGGTGACATTCTTTACATGTTCTGGTTCTCTTGTGACCTCCTGGGTGAGTCATCCATGCACTGTTGATTTTGGTCGATTGGTCACTCCTGCAGACGTTCACTGTTCCAGATTTTTCTCCATTTGGGGATAATGGGGCTCACTGTGGTTCACTGGAGTCCCAAAGCGTTAGAGGTGGACCTGGAACCCTTTACACACTGATGGATGTCAAAGGGTGCTTTCACACCTGCGGCATTTGGTCCGCTTCAAGCGGACCAGAGTCCGGAACACCTGCAAGTACGATTTGTTTGGGCTGGTGTGAAAGCAGATCAGTTTGATTTGGTCCGGACTAAAGAACCGTACCGAGACCACCTTTTCCAGGTGGTCCCGGTACAGTTTGGAACGCCTCCATCCGAATTCCGGTGCGGTTCACTGATGGTGAGAATGCTGATGGACCCGGTTCGGTCCAGCTGTCTGTAATGTAGCACTTCTTGGTCTACAGAGGCTTCCGTAGCAAGCTGTAACGTACATTTCAAGCTAGTAAACTTCTCGTCAGAGTCTTTTGATATGTCTTCTCCATGCAAAAAAGAAGTGCACAGTATTTTCGACCCAGATACGATTTCCATGCTGGAACAACAGCAGTATTTGTGCTTTTTGCACAAACAAACGATAACAATAAATCACCACAAAAACAAGTAAAATACCATTCATTATTCCGAAATAAAGCTAAATCCGATATTTTCGTCTGCTGGTCTTTTCCCTCTACAAATGCTGTGCCAATCAGCTCTCACTTACAGTACGTCACCCAAAACACAGTATTTTGTAAACAGCGCCACCACATGAGTGGGGGGTATAGTCGTTGGTTCGTTTGCAGAAACGCTGGTGTGAATGTGGACAGAACTAGTTGAGAATTGAAACATTGTAACAGCTTGTGGGTCCAATCGAACCACTGTACCAGACTAACAGATGTGAAAGCAGCCAAAGACTTTTCCTTTAGATTGTGGCATGATGTTTTGCATCTTTTTGCCTATTTCACTTTTTCGGACAGGTTATGCTGCAAGTGATTTCTTGATGCTGCAGGTCTGGCAGTAATCAGGTGTAGGTATGGCAACTGAAACTGAACTCAGCATTCCAAAAAAATGGTTAGTCACAGTAAATCCAAGATTTAACAAGATGGAGTCAAAGCCTTTTTCACATACTTTGGATAGCTTTTTTTCCCCATTGTGAATGAAATCATCATTTATAAACTCAATTTTGTACTTATTTAGGTTTTTTGTCTAATATTAAAATTCGTTTGTTGATCTGAAACATTTAAATGTGACAAATTCACACAAAATGGACTCAGGATCACACCTTTCTAAATTAGCCTGTATGGACCACTTAAAAAAACTCTTTTCTTCCACATTGTATGTCTGAATGTGTGCTTCTTCAGCTGCTGTACACAATGTTTAGATTCCACACCCTAGTTTTACAATGTTAAGTAAAACCCTGGCTGAACACCCCCACTTTTAATTTTATCTGCAGTGTGTTGTGTGGCATCTTTTCTACTGAGTGCTGTAGGGAGAGTTTTACTGCAGCTGTTCCATCATCTTACAAAGAAAGGGAAACCCCCAAAAACAATATGCCACAGCTTGATACAGTGAATCTCACTGATTAAGAGAATTTGTATTTTGTCATGTGATCAGATTGGTGGGAAGCTAATGCATTCACCATAGTTGGACTCATTAACATGTAGCCTTGGCTGCGTGAAGCAGAGCCTCAGCTGTCGTTTCCTGAAGGTTAATGCACCATTTATTAAAAGTGTAATAACATTTTATTGGGTTAATGGATGTGCTTTTCATTTTGCAACGAGAGGCCCATCATGGCTATAAAACACCACAAGAAAACCTCAGTGAATGTGTGATGTTGACCATTTCCTCAAAACAGGCATTTTGTTAAGAGCAGAATCTCTTAATGGCTTGCGGTGGACATGAGCAAAGAAAAAACCCCCACCAACGACAGAACAAAAAAGAAAAGTGATAAAATCCTGGTGGTCACTTAAACATAAGATACCGTTATACTGTTTTAATGGAAAAGTGGACAAGAGTGGGTAATAATGTTCCCACAATAAAAATGTTAATTCACCATTCTCTGTAAGATCATCATGTCTGTGTAGTGTTGCTGTCCTCTGAAACCCATGTATGTTACCGGAAAGCAGGCCTGATATTTCTGTGAATTTAAAAGGATTTTAAAGAGTTTATTCAGCTTTATCCAGGGAGGAGAATTTTCTGAATCCATAAAAGAAGCACTCCATCTTTCACTTTATTACAAACATTCAAAACTGACACCAGATAGAAGTTTGTCACTGGGCAGGATGGGGATGAATAACTGTATATGATAAGAAACTAAAGCTGTCAGACAAATGTATACATGTGTAGAGTAAAAGAACATTTACCTCAGAGTACCAGAACCTCAGGATAAAGTAAGCAAAACATTTCTTAAATGAAAAAAAGTCATTCAAATTTCACATGTTGTTAGAATAACTCTTCCTCTATATAATGGTACTGCTCAGGATAGTCTCTATCACAACTCATGAATCCTTTTTTTTTTGGAGAACATCTTACCTTAAATCAGACGTGACCTGCCAATGTAACCATTCTACACATTCTTTCCAGTCCTCCTTCTGTGTGGCATTGTGACCACTGGCTAGTTCTGCAGAAATCTCACCAATAATTCCTCATCTTTCCACATGGATCGATTTGTCCACTCCTTCAAGATTGATGAAAAAAGAAACACGACGAAGGAACAGTTACTCCAACATGTGTAGTTTGAAGAATCTACGTCCCTATTAAAATTTGTGTTAGATGACAAAAATATTAGATTATAGATTCATTAAACCATTATCCAAACACAGACATTGTATTTTTTTAATTAATTTTTTTTTTTAAATATGCATTAATCAGAAAGGGACCAATAGTAAAATAGGGTTTGACATGCTTCTGGATTTTATCTGTGTATGTTTCAATGAACTGGCTGTATTATAGATACTACACATGCACTACCAGTCAAATATTTGGACGCACCTTCTCTTTTGGTAATTTATTTTTATTATTTTCATTATTGTACATTAATACAGAAGACATCCAAAATGAAAGAACATCTATGGGATTTTGCAGTAAACAGAAAAATGTTAAACAACATAGAACATGGCAAGTTAATTTGTGCCATTTCTTGCCGCTTAAATGTGCTTTAGACTACCTGTTGTCTTGTACACAGGAGGGGTGGATAGAGAATCAGTAGTGCTACTACAACTACTGTACAAATTCATATTATGGCAAGGATCAGTTAAGTAAAGAGTCCATAATCATTTAAAGAAATGAAGCTCAGGCAGCCTGAAAAATCTCAAAGCTAAATGTGTGTACTTTGGACAGTCTAAAACAAAACGTTCTAGGTTGTTTAACGCTTGCTACATAATTCCATATGTGTTCCACAGTTTGGATGTCTTCAGTATTAATTTACAATGTTGAAAATAATAAAAATAAAGAAAAGCCACCGTGTCCAATATTGTGACTGGTAGTGTATATCTCTCCTCATGAACACACGTTGTTGTTGACAGGGTGAGTGATATACAGAGGATGTTGGATTAACCTTTTGTGTCTTTATGTCCTGCAGGAGAGGAGTGACGTCATCCTCACCTCAGCAGCTGCAGGAAAGGTTGCGAGTTTGATGCCTGTTAAGAAGACGATGAACTGAGGATCCGCTGCTTCTCAGCCTCACACATCTCTTCAGCACCCGCTCCTCATTGTCACTGCTCTTCAGGAAAGACGTCAGCCACGCTGCCTCACCACACCTGTGCAGAGAAATGTGTGTGCGTGTTTATCCTCGGATGCATGTCTGTGTCTGACCGTTTCTGGACTGAAGTTAGAGGTAGTAGGTTGCACTTCCTCTCTCACCCGCCGAGAGGCACTTCTCCACGTGACTGACTTCAACATTTTTCTCCACATCTACAAAGCATCATGGGTAGGAAAAAGATTCAGATCCAGCGGATCACCGATGAAAGGAACAAGCAGGTCAGTCTCACTTTGGTTTTGTCTGGTTTGCTCTTGGGTTATCGCTCTGATTGTTTTTCAACAAGATGAAAACGTGAAAATAAATCAAATGTTTACAATGTGAAAGACATTGTAGTGTAATTTCAATGTAATACATGCATACATAAAAATACATCACAATAATATGATTACTTTTTTATAGCCCAGGCCTGATTTGAATGAAGGAATTGAGGTTGAAGTGCATTATATGCAAAAATTCCATGTTGCTGTTCAGTTTTACTGGAAATGCTCCTTTTGCATTTTCGCTTAAATCTTATTTTCAGCCTCTAGGATTAAGTGGTGGGTGGGGGTATCAGACTTTGTCTTCTTAGCATGAGTAGTCTTGAATGGAGAAGCCTATGGTCACCAAATTTGCACCACAGGTATATCAGGGTAAGACCTTGCAGAGGCTTGAAAATGGGTGACCTTGGCCTTGAGGTAAATGTCCAAGGTTGCATCAAATGTTCCTGTTAGCGTGGTAACTCTTGAATTGAAATCCTTTGGTTCTCCCAAATTAGAAAAAAGATGTAGTAGATCAAGACTTTGGTCAAGTTTGAAAATGGGTGGCCGTGAGGTAAAGGCCATATTGTCAGATTTTCTTGTTAGCATGATAGCTCTTGAATGGAGAGGCCTTGGGTCATCAAACTTGCAGCAAAAGTATATGAGGTTTGAACTGGCAAGCAGGATGAGTGGTATCACCAGTGGTTTTCAGTGATTTATTAATTTTTGCTAATGTCTGGACCATGGAAGCATGTTCCCTTAAGTTTTTTTTTAAAAATATGATTTTTGAGCTGTCATCTCTGTTGCATCATATTGTTTTTAGGAATAACAGTCCTTTGTTCCTTAGCTTTAAGTCTAAGCTTCACAGCAGTAATGTAGACAAGTGTGTGTGTGTGTGTGTGTGTGTGTGTGTGTGTTGGGCAGTCAGCGAGTGAGCGAGTAAATAGAAACCAGAAATTGTGGGGGCAGTGTATAACCCAGTGGCAGAAGCAGAAGAACAAGAATTGGGGTGTAGGGAAAGCTAATACGAGCCGCTAGGTTATGGACAGGGTTAAACTTCACCATGCAGTGCCAAAGTCATATTACAGTGTTGTTATTGTAAACACTTATCCACTACTGCAGTTGAGTGTATCTCAGATAAAACTATATCCATATTGAATAAATAAAAAATATGACGGTCCGACTCCACCGGCGACTCTAGTTACCATAGCAACATGTCAATCAAACCTCTGTCGCTGTCTAAAGCTGTAGGTTTGGTGGCTTGCCCCAAGACCATCACCGCTTGTTAAATTGACCCTTTTATCAAAATTGGCGCACCTTATGTTTTTTTTTATTGCAATTTTGATAATGTTTCAATTAAGTACGGTACTTAGTTCTACTACGTATCCAAAACCTTGGAGCATTAAAGGATTCAGTGTCTGTTCTATGACTGTGTTTTTAAATAAGATACTCGTTAAAGTTAAAAATGTAAATGGTTTTGCATTATCTTGGAAGTGAAAAAATTTGAATGGTACTCAACCCTACTACGGCCTGAGAATAAGCACACATTTCAAACTAGAAGCATTGTGGAGGCTTCTACTACACATGTCTTTATTGTCCTAAGTGTGTCGAGCTCTTCAGTGCTCAGTCGCTGAGTGAACTGAGTGCATCTAAAATATCAGAAATATTAGATTACATATCAAAGCAAGTTTCACCACACCTCCCGGGAGCCAAAGCATCACATTTCAGAGTTAAAGTGTGATTTAAAATGAGGTATCAGTTCTGTCACTTGTAATACAAGTCCAGGCATTTGTACATTGCAAGCTCTACTTACAACTATGCATTTATGTTACTCATGTAAGGACATTCAGTATGTTGAAACACGGGCATAATACCTCTTTCTATAAAATGTACAGTTGATGGCTTGTCTTTGAACCAGGGTGATGGAGGAGATTGGTTATGTGATCACACTTTATGCTTCTGGAAGACAACTAGGCATTTACAGTTAAAATGACATGCACAGTCAGAATGTCTTTACATTAAATAATTATTATGTATTTGGCTCTACTCTGTCAAAGCTGTTCTGTCACCGATGACTTGTTTTTAATATCGTGAGGTTTTATTCTGGCCTTTATTTTGGAGCTTCTCAGTTACTGATTTGTCATCTGTTGGCACCTTTTTCACATTCAAATCTGTGTTTTTGCACCAGTTAAGGGACTTGTGTTGCAAATCCATTTGTTCCCCAGAATTTGCCGTTTTCAGCTGCGTTTGCTCCCTGTGTCTTCACAAGGCTGCCACCCGGTTTCACAGTGTGAGGAGGTGTTTGACGGTGATGAGACAAGTCTGACTTGTGCTAAAAATCAGCTTAGAAATTAGTTTTATCACCGTACAGTATATTTTGCCTCATTTTGGCAGTGCACCACATTTTCTTTGTAACCTCAGCCATAAGATTTTTTTTTTTAAGCAGTCTCGACAAATAATTCAAGTCAGATTAAGAAGCATTAATGATCTTTAATGTAGAGTTGTGCGATATAAAATTAAATATCACCTGCTTTTATATCAATGAATATTAATGATAGTTATGGTAACTGTCAACTCATTATTTCTTTCCAGGCTAAAGTCTTATGAGTGAACATTGAACAATAAATTGGCTATTTTTGTTCTAATATTATATGTAAAACCCAATTGAACGCAATATAAAAGTTGTAACAAAATGAACATGACATAAAGGAAGAAAACTTCAACAAATACTGAAATTGAAAATGTTTTAAAAGACACCAAAAATAAAAATGTAAAATGCATACTAAGTGATTGAGTCTGTGATTTTTGTGCTTATCCTGTTCATTTAATATTGAGAGTACAAGAGTGTTCATGAAAATCTTAAATAATTTTGTGTAATCTGTGTTTTTGATCAGCAAGATGAAAACATTGAAATCATTTCTATGTATTTTCAGTGACAGTTTGAACATATACACTCAGAGACAAAAGAAAAATTGATAGTAGTGATAAATATACAGTAGTTATTGCATTATTATTAAGCCCTCCTTTTCATCTTTGAAAATCACCATGACACATTTCCAGTGTCTGCCATGCACAATCTGTGACAGTCAGGAGCTACAAATCCTGCTTTTGTGAGTAAATTGGGAAAACTTGCTCTGAAAATGGATGTTTAGGTGAACAGGTAACATCCTGTGCTCAAAAATCCTGGAGGATGAATTGTATATTATTAATCAGAATCAGAATCAGAATGAACTTTATTGCCAAGCATGCATACATATACAAGGAATTTTACTTGACATTAAGGTGTGCTCAATGTTAAGCGCTCCCTAATGATGCGGCCGCCGACAGGCCGAATGAAGTTACTAAAGTTGTTTTTATTAGAATCAAATTATTATTAAATACAGAGTGTTTTATGATGTCGTATAACATAACTGGAGAGCATCTTTACCCATAGGTGTCAATTTTAGAAGGGACTTGTCTGCCGCTATTTTAAGAAAATGTGCATTTCTTGTTC
This sequence comes from Pseudamia nigra, assembly GCA_029823295.1. Lineage (NCBI taxonomy): Eukaryota > Metazoa > Chordata > Actinopteri > Kurtiformes > Apogonidae > Pseudamia > Pseudamia nigra. The sequence continues at coordinate 14,518 of JAQQAE010002114.1, forward strand.
CAGATTTTTTTAAATTAGTAATCTGTCAATTTAGCTGATGAGGTACTTTTGCATCACTTACATGTATAACATGAGTATTGTAGTCCTTTTGTTCTTTTTCTTTTTTTTTTTGTTCAATTTTTTAAAAATTCTGATGCATATTTTGTTTATTTCCATTTGGTTTATTGGTTATCTTGTTCATGTTTGTTCTTGATTATTATGTACATTTTAAAATTCATTTTGCTGCTTTTTTTTTAATGTATTTATTTTGTAGATTTTTGCTTATGTCATGAACTTATGCAGAACAGGCATATGTTGATTTATTAACATTTCACCAGAACACAAAATAAAGTGTTCGACATCCACAATTTCCAGCAGGATCCAGCGATGCCTGATTCAAAATGCCCCCTAATGATGACCTAAAACCCATCCTTTGAGTTTACTTATCCCCAAACCACATACCGTATATTCTTTTTTTTCCCTCCACCCTCTGACCTGATTCTCTCTCCCTCATTTCTTCTCCCCCAGGTCACATTCACAAAGCGAAAGTTTGGCTTGATGAAGAAAGCCTACGAGCTGAGTGTATTATGTGACTGTGAAATTGCCCTCATCATTTTCAACCATGCGAACAAGTTGTTCCAGTATGCCAGCACGGACATGGATAAAGTTCTGCTCAAATACACCGAGTACAACGAGCCTCATGAGAGCCGGACCAATGCCGACATCATTGAGGTAAGACCGTCACACAGCAGGCTGCCTGTATGGCTGAGTCGGCACCACATAACATGGTTACATTTTATAATCTGTAGAACATGTCGTATTAGATGTTTATAATTTTACTTTGTCCAAAAGAGCCTTTATTACAGACTCGGACAACACTACACGTAGGATAACACACAAGCAATAGGCCTGTCACAGTATTCAATTAATCAGCTTATTGAACAATGAAGGAAAATATAGTGATAATTTTTCTGATCACAATATATCGCCTTAATGAAGATGTGCATTTTACATGAGGAAAAACTATGCTGTGTCTTACGGGTTGTGCTGCAGCTCTCTCACCTCTGCTCTTGTCTTCTGTGTCTATGATTGACAGAGAGAATTTTAAAAAACATGGAAAAGCATTTCACAGGCACTTTTAAGTTAATTGGCTCTCCTTGTTCAGTCGACTTAAAGCAAAAATGATTCCACATGTGCGGTGTGGAGTTTGGTTTTGAAACCCACTTTTTAAAAATTAATATAAATTACAATATTTTAAAACCAGGGTCATATCATTAATCACAATAATTTAGACGGCAATATATCGAGTCACGAAAAGGTTATCGTGACAGGTCTAACTAGCAAGACTAAAAACATGAATTGAAGACAATGTAAGTCAACATACTGCAAATAGACACCTGTGCAAATGTTGCCAGAGCGTGAGTTGGAAGCGCACAGTATGACAAAACCTATGTTTGACAAGCCCAGGATGATTTCAATCTCGATGCCAACAGAGTCGAGTGGGAACAGCGATCGGTGCCATCCATACGTTTTGTGTTCTTACTCATAAACTCATTTACCACATGTGGCATACAGGTTGACCTTGGGACTAGCACCAGTTGCTACATATTTGGAGACTAAAGGACAAAGGTCAAAGTCACTGACTTTCTTATCAGAACAACGGACACCAAATTTGAACACAAGCGCTTAGACCTGTATCTCTGTCGAGTCCAAGTTTTTAGAGTCATTAAGCCAAAAGTATGTTATATTATCAGAATCAGAGAAAGGTTTATTCATCCCCAAAGGGATAATTCAAATCCCAAAGTCCACCAAACTCCTATATAACTCATACATTACTCCCATTTGTACAGTATATTTGCAGTAATTTAAAACGACAGATAAGATGCAGTGGAGCACTAGAATGTTGGTCCCACCACCACTATACTGTAGGTCTGTCTCAGTGTAGTTGGTCATTAGGTTGACTCAACATAAACCTGGTGATGTTACTTCATCACAACTGCAGCTACAAGCAATGACAGAAAAGGAAACTCCTCCAACTGCAAGTTTTAACTTCTGAAATAAAATGTAGACTCATACTTAGAAACGAGATATGTGGCACTCAAGAAAGCATTGGTTAAAAAGCCTTTAGTTTCTCAATAACAGTGAAAATCATGCCTTCATTATTGCAGACCTCAATTGCCCCGCTGACATGACACTACTTATTATAAATCAGCAGCCATGAGAAATAAAAGGTTGTTGCACCAGTTGCTGTGTTGAGTGTCTCAGATCTCTTCTGTACTTGTGAATCAGCAAAATCTTGAACTGAAGATGACCAGAGGGACACCGTGTTGCTCACTGGAGTAGTGCTCCTCACCTCCTGTTTTCTGATAGTAGTTTCAAGACTTTTTTTTTTAAGAAAGAAAATCTACAATCGGTTTATCAAGATGCAGCCTGCTTCAAAACTTTGGTGTTTTCCCACCGGCTTGATTTAGTGTCCCACAACTTGACACGATGATGCACATCCATACTAAAGCAACAGGGATTCTCTATCAACCAATCACTGATCTGAAGAATTCAACAACATGTTTAATATCGCTTTGGCGGACTTGAAACCACACCCCCCAGCACAGAGTAGCTCATTGTACATACAAGCACCTGGTCCCATGTAATGCAAATACACAAAAAGCTGTGTCAGGTTGAGATTAACTGAACTGACATCATCGGAAAGGCCTTTAAAAGTACTGTACTTGCATATCTTGGAATGTAATTGGATGGATCTTAAATATTTTTTTAATTGTCACCAAAAATTTCATAGCCTCTATATATTGACTGAATGTTCACTTTCTCATATTGTCAAATGTGTCATACATAACACATTTGGACAATAATCTGAAACTTGACCTATTGTGCCATTGTACTTAACTCTTTATATAGAACTGACAACAGTGTTTTACTCTCATTTGGTTGGGGATACCATTGTAAATAATTTAAAGTGGTATTATAAAGATCTCAAAAAGGAAGCAGACTCCCTGTATACTCTGTGTAAGTTTGACTGGTTTCACCTTACTCTTAGTATTTATCTTCTTTTCAGACTTTGAGAAAGAAAGGCTTCAATGGCTGCGACAGTCCAGAGCCGGACGGTGAGGACTCTATTGACCAAAGTCCTCTAAATGATGACAAGTACCGCAAGACCACCGAAGACCTGGATGTTCTCTTCAAACGCTACGGAGTAAGTCAGCTCTCTTCTACCCACTGACACTCAAGACTCACGATCACAATCTTCCTTGTCTCGCTAGGGGTAAATTGGTAATGCAGGGGTATTGATATTGAACTTTAGCAATAAAAAGATGACTGATTTTGATGGAGATTTTAGATTGAAGTGATTTCGCATACTTTATGGTCTTTGATTGGCTTGAATCCCAAATAACGTATTAAAACATCACAGGGACACTACAACACAGACTGCAGAAACGCTTGTACTGTCAGAGAACTGTGGCAGATTTAAAGGCGACACAGTGCATCTTTTCAATTAATTCATTTATTTTTTTTACATGTGCATAGAATGAGGATTTAAGTCTCAGCTCAAAGTATTACAGACATTGTTCAGAAACTCCTGAGTTTCAGCCCTTTATGAAAGAGGCTTTCAGTCTGTGTGGCTCTAAATGCCATCCAAGCTGTTCTTGACCACACCCTTTTCCTGCCTTTGCCATGGATACCATTATGTACATTCCGTGGCATAATGTTCCAGGATGTCGGGATGGTTCCGGTGGTCCTAGGGGACTGATTTAAGGCAGTCATTGTACACTTGTGACGTCACAAATATTTTAGCAATCAAAATGGCCTGCTTTAAGTTTAGTTATGTTTTAAAGGGGTGTTGATTTTTCTCCTTTGCGTGAGAATTCTGACTCTGTAAAATTAACATGGTTTCCATGCATCCTGGAAAATGACTGACCACATTTCCAGTCATTGAAATCATATGGAAAATGAGAAAAAATTCCAATGTCCCTAAAAACTTAAATTGTCCTGGAAAGTTATTTCTCCTGCCTCTGGTGCTATATCGGTCTTATGAGCGATCGCAAACAGGTTAAAAGTTATGCGCATGCATGTCTGTTGTCAAGCCTTCAATGGGCAACAATGAGGCACCGTGCTTCTCTGCTTCTACCCTGCACCGCAATCCACGTGATGCTACAAGGCAATCAAATTTTGCATGTCTCCTGAAAGTAGTTGCTGCTACCCAGTGTTGCCCCAATAAGGACCTTTTTTTTTTTTCAAAGAAGCGCTTGGAGACAAAAAATAGCTACTTTTCAGTTGAAGGGAGTTGCTAGTATTGGTCCACAACTATAAGCATGGTTGGGGCACGGGATGTATTAATGTATGACGTGATAGCTTGCCTGTCATACTATATCAGATGTAAAAGTCCTGGAAAATAATTTCAAGAAAAGAGTGAGAACCATACATTAAGTTTATAGCCACCAGACAAGGTTTGTAATGTGGAAAGACAAGAAAATGGATTTTTCACCGTATGTCTCTTTTACAAGTGCTTCAGGTTTTCAGTTGAAAATATTCCAAATATAGCATGCAGAGGGTCATATGGTTTTGCACAGGTCCCTGTGATTCTCTGTTGTCCTGATGTCCTTAAATTACCCCTCTACACACATGGGCATTACTGTCCTCTCAGCTTCTTTTTCAACCTTGCAGCACTTTGCAGATTCATTTAGATGCAAGAGTTATGCTTTATAATTATATTAATGAAAAATATTACAAAGCAAAAACAAAGAGAAATAAACAGCATCCCATCCATCCACAGCCAGTACAGAAAAGGGTACACATACATGTCAGTCTATACAGTGAAGAAGTCTGTTGGTAGAGTTGAGGAATAGTTCAAGCAACACAGTGTCGCAATGAGGCTATCAGGTATCCAGGGTTTTCCCTTGGTCTTTGGCAGCAGCAGAGTTGGAAGGGTGTTAGTGCATGGTTTGAGTGGGGTTGGGAGGGTTGGAGAATTGGCATAGTAATGTGTACAGCTGTTAAATGTAACTCATGGTGCAGTACACAAGTCTACAGCCCAGTGAGCATTTTAAGCTACATGTTATACGACATGCAGCTGCATTTGACTTATTTAAATTGACTCAGCATTGCCGCATATTCCATCCACCACTGTCAGCTTCCACTGCTGCTACCTGACTGCCACAAAATGCCAATACAGTGGTCCCTCGTTTATCGCGGGGGTTACGTTCTAAAAATAACCCACGATAGGTGAAATCCGCGAAGTAGATTACTGTGGAAAAACTCGCTCCGGCGAATGCATGATTCGCACAACGAATGTGACGCCAGAACGGATTGAATTCGTTAGCCGGGGCATCGTATTTGTTTTAAGGCTGCAATACCCCTCACACACTTTATACACTATTCTCAGACAGGTGTAACCCTATTATTTCGTTCTCACCAGTCTGTCTTAAGGCAGTGGGTTAGGGCGGGTTACAATGAAGGATGAAGGGATGATATTTCCACCGTCTTCCTTGCTAAAATAAGCCAACACGGCAGGACAGTATTTAGCCTGTTTTATTAACAGTGGAACATGTGCCGCTTCGCGCTTCATTCGCACACACACACACTCTCTCTGTCCGTTCACCAAAAGGGTCGTACCACAAACACCCGTACCCCCGCCCCTGTGCCACTCGGCCATAGCAACCCCCTCCAATGAAGGCCCCTGGCAACACCGCGGGCCTCTGTCGGAGAGAAAACCAGCAAACACACAGCACTTCAGTCACACCGCTAGCGTTCGAACACCCGTGCAAGTCCGGTGAGCTGAACGCACTCTGCACTGCACAGCACAGGAGGCACAACATTGAGGACATCAACTGACAATGGCCTTAGCCAATCAGGACGCAGAACACAATGCGTGGGTTCTCCTTTAGCCAATCAGGACACAGAACACAATGCGCGGGTTCTCCTTTAGCCAATCAGGACACCGAACGCAATGTGTGTTTATACGCTGTAAAAAAAAATACATGAAAATTGCACAAAAAAATAATCCGCGAGACCGCAAAAGGTGAACCGCGATATAGCGAGGGACCACTGTACACGCCGGTCTGTTTCCAAAACGCCAAAATACTAGATTTTCATATTTCCATGGTGGTATGACTTCTATATTCCATTGTATATTCTCACTCCTCACTATATCAGCTCAATAAATCCTGGATTCACCGTCAGTCCACTTGACTGTGTTTAGCTTCAACACTAATTGGTGTTTTTGTACTGTTTTTATGCTGCTGTTTATGCAATGTAAACTAGTTTTCTGGTACTACAGCCCCCCACACAGCTGTCAGCTTTAATGAGAGCCCACTAAATGATGTTTAGTTCCCCCTGTGCTGTGAAGGCACTGTTGATTGATTGTTTGACCAATCAGTCAAGCATTCTCTCCTCGTATTGTTAATGGGGATCCAAATACAGTAATACTGTGAGAGAGGAAACTCTCTTATATAATAAAATGCATCTGTTGTTCATTTGGCTTAGATGGTCAAACTAAGATTTATATTTGTAGGGAAAACCATGGCATCAGATTTTGGCAAAATATTGCACTTGAGTCCAACTGTAGTGCTCAAACTGCTGCCTCCGCGACCCGACTCCAGGGACAAGCGGTAGAAGATTGATGGATGGATGGAGTTGAATGCAAAAGTTTCTGGCACCTTGGGTTTGTTTTGTCAAATTATTACAGCCATATATTTGCATTTCTCAGTCACAACAGAACCAGAATACATATAAATACACATTACAATTTCTCCACAATGAAGTGTAGGCAGATATTTGCAAGTTCTACCCCATGCTGATTTCAGCATAGAGTTGAATCATTTTGTGCAGTCATTATAATCTTGACAACAAGATAAAACCAGACAACAAACTCAAGTTGCCCAAAACTCTGCAGAGTTCTGTATGGATGGAAAAACTTATGGCAGATCCAAAAGGAAGGGTACAAATCAATTTTCATCCATCATGTGTAGATGGATACAGAAAAAGAGGGTATGCTGACATATATTTTAAACTCTATACTGTACCACTCTCTTCATGACTGTACTAGTGTTGTTCCTGTTTGCAGCTACTGCTAAGTCTTACCTTAAAACCTCCTGTCCCACAGCAGTCCACAGCTCCGCCTCAGACGTTCTCCATGCCAGTCACAGTGCAGGCGTCCAATCAGAGCACGGCGCTGCAGTTCAGTAACCCTGGCAACGCACTGGTAACTACCTCCTATGTAACATCATCGACGCTCACGGATACCCACCTCCTGTCGCCGCAGCAACCGTCTCTTCAGAGAAACACAGTGTCTCCTGGGTTGCCACAGCGACCAGCCAGTGCAGGTGAGAGTGATGTCACCTCAGACACTGAAGACATGCAAATAAAAAGCACATCATTATTAACAGACATAGATTTGGCCCATTTAAAGAGTCATATTTTAGGCTTTTGCACCATGTTCTTATATGATCACTGGCCACTTTTAGGTACACTAATGTCTCATCATCAAACCATATAGTAGAAGTAATAGCAAGGTGTACCTACTGGGCAAGTGAGTGTATATTAAAATTATTATTTTATTCATAGAGCACTATATAGCAATGTAAAACAGCATTTTACAAAGTGCTTTGCCTAGTGCTAGTCTAGTTCTTTGACTAGCACAACAAAGCACTAAAGCAAAACACCGGGCTTATACTGCAGCGTGATACACAAAAGCACCACCAAATAATATATAAACATAACAGTGAGGTGCCAATACAATCATAAAAATGTGGGCGAGAGAAGGGAGTGAAGGTAGAATTTAAAAAAATAGTCCATAATATAATCATACTCCGAATGATTACTTGATTGATCTAAAAAAAAAACATAGAAAGCACTCAGAGAGTGCAGACCTCCACCAAAGCAGCTCAGTTTCTCTTCATAGTGAAAACCTGCCATTATCATTTGAACCTGTGCTCATTTCTCCCATAATGTTATTGTGCCAAAAGTAATATTCTCAAATTTATTTAGCTTTCATTATTGGATTCTTTTGACCATATAAGCCTACCATCAGCATTTGCAATGACATACATATCATTATTAGTTCAATTGTTATCCAAAAACATTAATATTTCCATAATGGCGGTTTTTTGGATCTAGCTCCATAAATGTTGAGGATCCATCACATCCGTGGGCACATTAGTGAATCAGCAGCCCTTTTGCCACAATTTGGTGTCAATTGCATATTATCTACCTTACAGCAGATATTTTTCTTCAGCCCCTGTAGGTATTAGCATTCTGGATCACTATATCCGGAATATTCAGGACTTTGTGGTTTGATTGAATCTATTGCAGTGTTATCCTATGTTTTTTGGCAAAATTTTCTGAGTGTTATTTGTGGCGTTACAAGGACAAATGTTGAATTTGGCCCTAACTCACAATAGTGAAGAATCCTTTAAAAATCTTCTAGACCCAGACAATGATCCAGATCCATGCCCAGGATCTGCTCAAATTATACCATTTCTAACCTGTGCAAAAATTTCATCCAAATTTGTTTATAACTTTTTGAGGTATGTTAACGAGCATAATATCACAGAGGTCTTTCAGTCTGGCTTTAAAACCCTCCATAGCACAGAGTCAGCTTTGATGAGGGTTT
>JAQQAE010002115.1:0-23119 GCA_029823295.1 Pseudamia nigra
CCTCAAGCTCCCAGGCCTCTGGTAGAGGACTTGAGCTTGAAAGGATGAGACCACCTGCGGAGGGTGAGAAGAGAATTTATATATATATACACACTCACAGAAGTAACTTTTTTGGAAAATAGAACTCAAGTATATATAACTGAGTAAAATACTCTCCATAACAGGTGGTCATTGAGGGGAGCATTTTGCTTTCTCCTGGAAAGGTCATGTGAAAGGGGTGATAAATCAGTGAAGGGGGGGGGGGTGGATCTAACTAGGGTTGTCATTTTAAAGCTTGTGTTTTTGTTTGTCCACACTGCAGTGCCACCACAGCATTTCTAAAATGGGGTCATCTGCATTTTGAAGAGTGCTGTGGATATTAAATGCAGTAAAAGTTATGTTTTAAAATAAAAGCCTATTCATGTGGGCATAATCTAAAATTGCACTGCCTTAAAACCACTGCAAGAGGCATCAATATATAGATATACTATTTAGTATAGAAGAGAAGCAATATTTTTGAATTCTGAGGAATATAACAGACACTGTACAGCTCCAAACAGTATTTGGCATGAGATAATCTGTGTATCAAATATGCACAAAATATCCCTCTTTTGTATTAAAAGCACAGTCACCAGTATTTATTACATGCTCAGTGAATTTGTTTGGTGCTGAGCAGCAGAACTGCATCCTATAAAAGATAGATAATGAGAACACAGGGGAGCACACAGGAAATGTAGGCACCAAATTATTGAGTTGCTGTGAAAGAGATGGTAATGGTCAAATAAGGTTTCAGAGATAGTGCACTAATTTGCCTTGCATGTATGCCAACATTTGTTTTGAGTCCGTTAAAAATTGCAGCAAAAGCAAATTAGCGAGAACAGAAAAAAAAAAAGATGCTCAAAACAGTGAAGTGACACTTGGGTGCACAACAGCAGGGGCTGAAGAAGCTGTAAGAGCACAGCAGAGCTGCTGTCAAAAATCCTTATGACTGGGACTGGTGGCAATCATACTGTAGATCTGACGACAGTTTGATGGAAGTGTCTTTGAGAGAAGCCAGAGTGGTTTGTATTTGTGTTTATACATGTGCAGGCATAGCGCGGTCCGGCTTTGTATGGCAGCGTTTCTGATACCATATTTCCAAAAGTAATCTCTGCTTCGGTCATGTGATGAGATGTGTGAGCCCACTGCAGGGTGTGCATGATAGACGGGCTGCCAGCATGGATGGATGAAGTGTGCTGGCACTCCTGACACTTGTCTGTGCCAGAGCCCAGCACACATTGTTCATTCTTGGCCTCTAATACATGTGATCTGAAGCAGAGGTGCTGACTCCAGTTGAAAAACCTGAGCACCGTCAGAAAATAAAGCTACCCCCTGCTCAGTGTTAGACGTCATGGTATAAAAATAGCTGCTCTCTGAAAGAACACACTCTCATCGGTCCAAATGCATTTCATATTCACTCCATGCTCTTCAAATTTGTCCCCCTTTTATTAGCCCTCAGGATTGTGATTACCTTCCAATTTCAAAATCATGCCAAAGCAGCCCCGACAGTATTCCATCTGATCCTTGAGGCAGAAACAAGGCTCTCTACAGTAAGTTGCTCAAACCATGAAAAATAATACTTTCACATGCACTTTCTCAGCAATCCACTGCTAGATTGAACCTTTTCTAACTGTAATTTTTTGCCCATGATAAAAATAAACCTAATGAGCAGATTGCACATTACATTATATCAAATCCATCACTGTTGTTGTGAAGAGACTAAAAGAAACATAAAATACCCTATGTTATAAATCAGTTTTTTTTTACCTTGAAACCATCCTCCTCAAATTCAGATTTATGTCTCCATCATGACTGTATTTCAAAGTTACTTGTGGTGGAGTGGGTGTGTTTTCAGTGTCAGCCCTGTCAGTTCTATTGTCAGACTGAGCATGAACAAGGTTTATATATAATAAAAGGAATGAACAGTCAGTGCAGAAGGTACAAGGTTCAAACTTGAATCATCAAGGCCTCTCTAATAAGGCAGATTAAGAAGAGATGTGAAAATATGTTGTACTGTATATGTTCATTTATTTTTTTATCCAGTGTGTGTTTTAATTTCTGCTTTAATCTCTGACAAAATTATAATTCTCTCAATGATGAAGCGTCCTTTAAAGGTCCTTTACAGTGAAAATGCACCTTTTTTGGGATTTGATGTTTATGCAAACACAGTGATATAACATCAAAGCTGTAAAAATATGAACTTGTCCTGAGAAATCAGGCAAACAAAATGGACACGAAAAACAAGCCACTTAGATTTTTTTGTGATTTGTGACATTACATGTCATAACCAATCATTATCAAGGGAAAGTGCATTAGTCCAGCCCCCAAGTGCCAGTTTGAACATTTGAAACGTAACTTTTAAAAATCATGATCGTAAAGCGCCTAGAGATAATCGTCGATTATAATTGGTGCTATACAAATAAAATTGAATTGAATTGAATTGAAAAATACTTGGTTGAAGTGCAGATCATTCACAAGGTGACCTGGGATCAGATTCTAGGGCTAAAGCAAACACAAAATAACACACCAAAAAAATAAAAATAAAAAAGTGAATTGAGTCAAGTTAAAATTATCCCCACCCCCATGAAAAACTGGTCAACATTCCTAACAATTTTTTGTTTTTGTCAGAATATCATCTGTAAAAAGTACATTATTTTATAGTGACAGGAGCCCTGTGTCAGAATCTGATCTTTTCTGATTAAAAGTGGACAGTTATGACAACTCACTGTAAAATCAGAGCATGCTGTGTTTGGTTGAGTTATAAAGAGGAAAATCTAACTGACACACTTTAGTTTATCAACACCACCTCAAAAGTATTTCATAGACACATATGAAGAGTAGAGATGTGTGTATGTTTCACACTATGGAACCTACAAGAAAATTCCCGAAACTGCATCCAGATCTGGATGCAAAGACCTACTTTATGTGTATCTTTGTAGAAATCTGCTGCAGATATTATGACAGACAGGCTTAGAAATGTGATGTATCTCTTAAATATGAGACCCCACTAATTACCTCTATCTATGATAAACTCCCACTTAAGGCAGAATTTAAGATGATCATTATTTGTTACACAAGGGAATACATTCCACTGTATGCTGATTTGGCCTGCTTTAAATTAATACTAACTAGTTAAAGGTTAATGAAATGCTTATATAGTCACCTCCAAGCCAAACAATTTAATTTTGACTTATTTTAAGAAAACTTCACTACACCTAGTATAACTACTGGGACTTTGTTTTATCCTAGGATATGTCTAGTGCATCTGTGGTCATTAACTATATTATAGACTTTGTTCTTTCTAAACCCTATTAGCTAGATTAAATTTGAAATTTGTTACTTCTACCCTCATAGAAATATCAATTTAAAAAGGTACAGTTTCCTTTCCTGGAATGAGTTACCAACATGCTGTTTATTTCCATGCCCCAGAGCAAAAAAATCTGAAATTAAAATCTATTCAAACTACAAGTCAATTTAAATCAAGTTAAATTTTGCCAGCTGCAAGTATAAGCAAGTACGGTTAGAATGAAAATGACAACACAAACATTGAAGATTCATGATGAATGGTGCAGGGCTGTTGTGTCGCTAAGGGATATGAAATCAGGTCATGACTGTGTATGTTCTGTCCGCATGGCCACGGGAGGCATCACATCGTATCATCCAGCTCTAAGTGGACATGTTTGTTCTGACTAGTCCAGAGGATCATCAGCCTCCCACCCACGGCCCCCACCTCCAGCCACAGATAGCCTACACTTCAACTCTGTTTAAACAAATCCGAGTGACTGGCTGCTCCTGTCAATGTCATCACCCGCCAGAGTGAGATCATGTCTCATCCACCCACCCCTGTGAGCAAGCAGTCTCACTTTGAGGAGAGTGTGGGAGTGCTGGGGGGAGAGAGACACTTTTTTCCAAATTGAAAGGGCAGAGACGGCGGCTTCCATGCGGGGCTGATGTGATGAGCCACTGCAGTTTCTGTCAGAATCAAAGAAAACAACAATGCTGATCTCAAAGAAGAAGAAGCTCCCCCTTGGCCTTGCAGAAAACACTCCTTGCAAAATTACAACACTCATAGCCTCCCCTCAGCCCCTTATCATAATCTTATTTCTATGCTCAATTGCAGTTTATGTCAAGTGAAAGATGCCACAATTAATGTTTATGAGTGATTAAGTATTGAATAGTGGGTTATTGTTTCATGGTGCATTGAGCTTGATATTTGTTTAAGGGCTGTAAAGACAAAGCCTTGTCTTACCAACATGATGCATTTTAATTACTCCTAGATTGAGTTTGCGGTGAAGGACATTGTTGCATAGATTAAGAAAAAGTTATGCGATTTAATCTACATGCCAAGGGGAATTTCTGACCTAGAGCTGTTACTCCATAGCCGTCTAGAAGCTGTGGAAGGCCAGGCATGAAAGCAGATTGTCATATTCACTAGTAAGATACCACATATTTGTGAGTACTTGTGCTATCACACCTCATTAATTAGTGAAATTCATCACAGCTCTGGACCCTGCGCACTGAACTCATAATGCCTTTTGTCTTTTTAGAGGCTGTAATAAAGAGTGAGAGCTACCAAAATAAATGTCACATAAATGAGGGTCGGGCAGAGAAATTTCTTGCACAAATTAAATTATGCTTGTCTTTTCCATAGGAGTCAAGTGTGGATTCTAAATCAGTTTAACCCCAGATTACTCTGTCAAACTAGATTGTTTGACTTCATTTTGCTGTAATAAGACAAGTCATTACAAGCCTTCATATATGACACATAAGCTCCCAAGACGCTACTAGTGGATAGATATATAGATCCCATGTTGTTGTACTTTAACTTATGCCTGTGCTGCTTATATATGTCTATTAAAGACTTCTGTAAGGGTGATGACAAAATCTCATCACACACACCGTTGTGTCCATGAATTTTTCGTCAGACAATACTGATTGAGGTGCAGATCATTCCCAAGGTGGCCTGGTGTCCAACACAAAATACCACTAAATTAAAACATAATTTATAAAAGATGCACTGGAAAACAAAAAGCTTATTGGGGGAGGGGTAATTTTATCTTGAAAATGATTGGTTGCATTCAAGCCACATGTATCCAAGATGGAGTCTGATCATTCCCTGTTGAAAGCTGCTGGGTGATAATGAAGCAAAAAAAATGATTTTGGCATGATTTTCACATTATGTTGGCACGTACTAGTCGTCCCATTTATGATACTTCCATTGTTGTGGTGTTTTAAAAGTTAGACTTAACATTTTAAAATTGGCTCATGGGGGTGGGATTAATGCACTTTAGCTTGAGAATGATACGTTATGACTTATGATATCACAAGTCAAAACGGTTTGCCGTTGCCGTTGTCCATTTCGTTTTGTGGATTTTCTTAAAACTGGTGTGAGTGAAGTAGTTTGTGTTTTCACAGCTTTTATTTTACATCACAGCGTTTATGTGAACCTCAGAACCCCCAAAATGTAGATTTTTACTGTATAGGACCTTTAAAGGATTCTCCAGTGTTGAGAAATAGAGCACTCATTTTTGTAATTTCCCCAAAAGTGAAAACAGAAATAAATAAAGAAAAAAACCGAATGAATTAAATTCTTGCTGATCCGTCTTTTATTCTAAATCTGTCATGTTTGACAAGCCTTCACGACCTTGGGTGTGAACCTTATACCTTCAGATTTGGCATTTACATTCACTGTTCATTCCTGGTTACGTTTTTTTTTTAATGTATCATTTTACTTGATCAAGCGGGTGGGACTATTGCACCTTAACATGAATGTAATTTTCATTCGTTCCAAACAGCTTGTTTTTTCGTGTTGTTCATCTTGATGTATGGATTTACAACTTCCTATTTTTGTAGCTTTTACCTTATCTGTACATCAATACCCCAAAAAGATGGACTTTCACAATATGGGGCCTTTGAATCCTGCTTTACGGTTGAAATAGTGTTAAATATTTCCTCTGAACAACTTCAGAAATGCCATTTAGGTTTTTAAAAGAGAGTTAACATAATGCAGCAAATGCCAGTGTTGAAAAAAACCCAAGGACACCAGAGATTTGTTTGGTTCAGTGTTTTATTAAACACCACTGGTAAAAGTACAGGCTGTATCCTGGGGCTCTAAGATCTTTTTCTTGCTGCTCCACACTTAATCAAATTACTTTGTATTTCCATAGCTCATTTGGCAGCACCTGCAGAGACACAGCGAAATATAAAGAAGGGGTAATTGAGTGCATGTACCTTTTTGATCCAGCAGTCCACTTCCTTACTCTCCTTTTCTTGACCAATAACTATTGGAAAGACACACCTCGTAATAGTGTGTGTATTTGTGTTGTGTGTTTTAATCCCCTGGGACATTAATGTAGAGTAAATCTACAAGTACAGAGCGAAAGAATACCGAGCAGCAAAGACAGATAAGGATAACTTAAGTTTGATTACTCACATGATATAAGGACATTTTAGTCTATTGGATCAGCTAAGGAAATAAACGGTTGTGTGTCTTTAGTAAATCAATGAAATGTAAAAAAAATGAACAAAATAATCAATTAAATTAACAAAATAATTTAACTATGGAATGAAATGATCAAATGAAAAAATGAACAAAAATATTACAAATCGAACATAAAATTAAAAACTGAACAAAGTTAACAAGTAGGTTATAAAATATAAAACACAACAGGTACCAATGAACAAAATAAGAAAAATGAATGAAATAATCAAGTATAAGTAATATAGTTAAGTGACTGAGAAAAACAATCAACAAAATAAGCAACAAAATGTGCATAAATGATCATAATAATTACCTGTGTGAACAAAAACAAAAGAAGCCACAAAATGACTAAAAATGAAGAAATTATGCAACAACAGTAGTAAAAATGAGCAATAGTAATGTAAGTTAAACAAAGTAACCAGAAAAAAAAACTCCACCTACAATATTCTCACCATTAAGCATTTTCTAAGTATTCAGATTATTTCTTTCAGCTCGACTGTCAGTGCCAGGTGCTTCCACGAGGAGAGCGCAGACACTCAGTCTAATAGTCAGGCTGATCACAGAGCAGAAATGTCGGCATACTGTGCTAATTTCACTCCATCAGCTTTCTTGTGACAATATTGGCTGGGTGTAAGCACAGAGCTGTTATAGCCAGTTTTAGTTTTGAGGATAAGTGGCAGGGACAGATGAAACTAAACATTCCCCGTGTTTCAATAGTACAGTAGTTCCTCTTCCCTTCATTCACTTGCCCTCTGGAAGGTGCAGGTTTAGTACTGTACTGCTGCCGACAGAGGAGCCCAAACACCGTAGAACCATAAAACTATCATAGCCATTAATATGTTCCATCAAGCAGCAAATGATTAGATGCAGATGTAGCAAATTAACATAATGATATACCGTAGTGTATGATTTAAAAAAGCTGTAAAAAGCTATAAAATATACTAAAAATATGAAAATCTCTCCTTCTCTGCTTCCCACACTGTCTGTTCTGCAATACTGACATTTCATGGCAACTGGAAAATTGACTTTCTCATTTTGTTTTACTTTTATCATTACTACTGTATTTGTATGTTCTCCCTGTTTGGTGATAAACAATCAGAGTTTTATGTACAGTTTATAAATGAAAATACAAAATCTTTTCTTTCACTTCTGGTTAGTGGTTTGGTTAAGCCAGTAATTATCAAATTATAGTCTTTTTAAATCATAACGACAACAGCTTAAGTTATTTGTGGGTTTTTCTTTGCGACCCGAACAATTTTCCTGGCAGTTGTGGCTGAAGTTCTTGTTGGTCAACCTGACAGTAGCATGGTTTCAACTGAATCTCTTATTAACTTATTTTTAATCATGATGACAATAGAAACTGCCCAAATGACTGATGAAAAGTTTACACATCCTGATAGTTTTGGCCTGATAACACATTCAGAAATTGACACACATGGGTTAAATGGCTACTAAGGGTGACCATCCTCACCTGTGATCTGTTTGGTTTTAATTTGTGTGTGTGTATGCTTGTATAAAACATCAGTGGGTCTCTGGACTCACCTGGGTACATTTCATCCAATGCTGCACTTGTCCGATTCCAAGCCTTGGGGGAAGCAAAAGAGTTATCAAAGGATCTGCGGGAGAAGACAGTTGAACTTCATGAAACAGGAAACAGATATGAAAAGATATCCGAGAAACTGAGAATGCCAATCAACAGTGTTCAAACTCTAAAGTGAGGGATTCTGTTGAAACCAAGCCATCGTCAGGCATGCCACCAGAATTTTCTGTCACACTGCCAGGAAAATTGTACCGGATGCAAAGAAAAACCCTCAAATATCAGCTGACATACAGGACTCCCTGAAAAATGTGCAATAAGGAGGTGGTTGAAGAAAAATGGGCTGCATGGTCAAATTGCTAGAAGGAAGCAATTACTACGCCAATGCCACAAAGCAGCCTGCTTACAATACACCAAACAGCACAGCGATCAGGGCCATTTGGGTAGTTTCTATTATTGATTTATTGATAGTCAATGGCTTCACCCACACTAGTGGAAGAAAAGATTTTATATTATAGTTCATATTCTCTGAAAAATGGCCCAAAAATCACATATTCTGCCAAGGTATGCAAATGTATGAGTGCAACTGTACAATATTCAGCCCTGGAGAGAACATCAATGTTGAACACTCACAAAGTACGCTTCAGTTTTTATGGAATTGGACTGACATTTGACCTGTGACATCACTGCCATTTTACCATAATTAAGGCCTCACACTGTAAGCTCCGCCTCTGCTGTCTAAGCATTGTCACTTCTGGCTCTGAAACAGCCACTATGGTCCTGGCCAGAAGAAAATGGAATCTCAGACCAATGGCTGAAGTCACAATCTTGACTGAAAAAAATAAACAATAAACAATTTTTGACCTTGTTTTAATAAGTGACATTTTACAGAATAATACAGAAATTTTACACAATACAGAAATGCTGTTTTTTCCAAAACAAATATTTGAATG
This sequence comes from Pseudamia nigra, assembly GCA_029823295.1. Taxonomy (NCBI): domain Eukaryota; kingdom Metazoa; phylum Chordata; class Actinopteri; order Kurtiformes; family Apogonidae; genus Pseudamia; species Pseudamia nigra. Next base: position 8,990 of record JAQQAE010002115.1, read on the forward strand.
AATTGTTTTACTTTAATGACACAACCAGACCTACACTTGATGCCATGTAAAATTCTGTGTGAGAGAACAGGTAAGTAGGAGCTGATAAATCATGGATGGAAATATCAAGGGAACTATCAAGAAGATGGATGAAAGGCATTGAAACTACATGCTTGGTTCCTGGCAAGTCCATTCAAAATGAAATTGTATTTTAGATGATCCTAGTATGAGATTGACTATATTTTCATTTCTGTTCTTTCTGAATGTTCCTGTTTTGCGCAGAACGTGTTTATTGTGGCATATTTCAGACAGGGGTGAAGTTGAAGCTCATTTGCCTTCCTACACAATCAGGTCTCCTGCTTGTGACCTGTTATCTTTCATTTTCACCCACAGCATGAAAAATAATGGGCTCAAGGGCAAGCAGTCAGGCAAAAGCTTCTGGAAATAGATTAAGACATGGCTCGCTCCCCCACCCACACTACTTTCACTCCCCATTTCAGTGGGATTCATTTTCGCTTTCATTTCCCAGGCCACTTCTTCGCTATGTCAAACCTCTGTGTATTTCGTCTCCTGGTTTTCTGAGGGGCCTAAAGGTCCAGTTTACCATATCTTATCTTGGCATACAGCTACATATACAATGTGCAGATTCATCATTATGTATGTAAAACATGAAAACATGCATATGTAAGTACGCTGATAAGTTTTTAATGCCTCGTGCTACTGGCTTTGTATGACTCCTGGAAACACAAAAGCAACCAGATGTCATTCATTGTTATTTCTGCGTAGCCTGAAGGTGTACTGCATAATGTCTGCATGCGTTCTTAAATCTCTCAGATAATTGTGATATCTTCTCAACATCAACAACCTCTTGTGTCTCTCAAATACATCTTTAGTTTTTCCCCCCATCTCGTTCTGGCTGTTATGTCAGTGACGTGCAAATTCCAAGTAAAAAATATATCCTTTGGGAAGAGTACAGCTTTTTTTTTTTCATTATGAAGATGTGAATTTTAAATATACCAAGCACAGAGTTTATACACAAGAGATGAAAGGGGAATAATAGTATCCCTCTCAGAGTTTGCCCATGGTTTCCTCAAGCTAAATGCTGAGTAGGTGACATACACTCAGAGCTCATGAATTATTCAAGAGCCTAGTTTCATTTTTGTGAAAAAAACTTTTGCTGGAGGTGATTATTATATCTACTGTCTGCAGGGTGAATAAACACTGTTGCTTTTGCTCACCCCTCCCGTTGTATATTTTGAGCTTGAAGAGAATGAATATATCAACTACAATATGAAGTAGCTGCGAGCTTTGTTTACAAACTGTACAGTGTGATTTCAGAAGTGTAAATGACCACTCAGCTTCGAGTTTAGGGGGTCTGTCTGTTTGTTCAATCTGTTTGCTTGCCAAAATTATAGCAATCCTCAAAGTATAGAGCCTGACTATATTGATTACTTCCTATGATATGATCTCAGTTCAAATTATCCTATTTTTCTGCTGCCAAACTAAAGGAATAAAGACTCAATCTGCAACTCGCAGATCAGACTGAATCAGGCTCCACAGAGATGCTTTTTTTTCCCTCTAAATACATTTAGATCTGGAAATGTTCTTATCGCACACAAAGCTTCAGCCTGCTAATGAGCTGTCTCTCACTTTCTCACTTAGTTGGAATCTGTGCACAGATAAAGCACATACAGGCCTGGCAACTGTTTTCCATGTACTATACCGGGGGTGCACAACCTGTGGCTCCAGGGCCACATGTGGGTCTTCAGCCCCTCTCCAGTGGCTCCTGCGGCTTTGTCCATTAACGGAAGTAACTATTATAAATAAATGAAAATAAGCAAACCAAGCACTAAATCAACCAAAAAAGAAGATAAAGGAACTACATAATGAACAAAAATGAAGAAAAAACTGGTGCAAATAATCTACAACATGAACAAAACCATCAAGAAAATAAGAGATAAAACAATATAATACATAAATTATGAAAAATAAGAAAAGTGATTTAAAATATTGAGAAAATTAGTAAGATTAAGACATAGCCCGTGCAAAATAAACAAAAATCACAAAAATGACGAATGTACTGTAGTAAATCTATGGAATGAAAATGGATAAAAAAAATTACCAAAATTTTCAAGGAAATTTACAAAATAGTCCATATATCGAAGAGAAACAAGAAAATTAACAAAAAATAGACAAAAATAATGAACAAAATAATTCAGAGGGACCAAAACAAAAATGAGTAGATTAAAAAAAAAAAAAAGAATAGTACCTGTACCAAATAATCTGCAAAATGAGCAAAAATAGGGGAAAATGAACAGAATCAAACTGGAAATAAAAAACACTAAAAGAAAATGAAAAATTTATTTTAAAAAACGTATAAAATTAATAAAGTGATGAACAAATAATAACAATTGGTAACAAATCAGTGTTAACATGCTGACAGCTAAAACATGTCATATTTGACGTGGTGTATAAAAGGTTTGAATATTTTCTGGACTAGATACTTATTTTCTCTTCTTTCTGTCCGTGAATGCCTCCTTAGGTTGTAAAGGTTGCTGACCCTTGTCCTATACGATGCATGTTCTTCATCTTCATAAGACATAACCTATTTCAGAACTAAGCAGATAAAAAAGTAATTACCCCACACTTCTTGTTACAGCATATACAATGTTGAATTAAGGTCTTAAATTGGAAAGATGATCATTTTGTATTAAACATGCGCTGATAAGCAGATGTGGAAGGAAACACTGTAGGTAAAAAAGCAAAAGCAGAGAGTAAACAGACTTTCTGAACAAGTAATTAGGACTTTGTGCATAATGAGTCACGGGGCTGGTTTCTAATGAGGTTTTCAAAATAAGGCCTGTTTCAAAGACAGCATATAATTTGAAATGCATTCTTCAAAACAGACACAGTATTAACATTTCATGTTAATTTATTGTTTAATAAGGCACCAACTGAGCTGGCTCGTGTTATTTATTTTAAACATTCAGTAAGTTACATGTAATTTCACTAAATAACAATGGATTTAGATTATATGCTTGAAGTTTGCTTTTCCGAGCAAGCTGATAGTAAACCATTTATGGTAATATGGTTGGTCGGTTCATGAGTGGCCAGCTCTGATAAAGCGCTGTGTCTAATTAACACGCTGACAGCAGCACTGTCTGGGCAATCACAGTCTTCCAGTTTATTAAAGTGGTTAAGGAAGTCACTGTGGCCCTTGGGGGACTGGTACAGTAATTTTCCCCCTGCAAGCCAGATGATACGCCCAGAGATGAGGCAAACCAAGTGTGACTGTCTCTTCCCTTCGCTTTCTTTCTCCCTCGTCTCTTCCTTTTTCTCTCCATTTTCTCCGCCTTGCTCCCTGTGCCTCTCATGCACATCAATATCTCTCCTTCTCTTCCGTAGCACCCACCCCCCCCCCGCCCCACCTCTTATTCTCCGTGAGCGTTAGAAATATAATATTGCATGCATTTTTCACTTCTTTTTTTTTTTCCTGTGGATTCTAAATTTAACATGCCCAGCAGGAAATGCTGACTTTTGCTTCCCACACCACTTTAGTGTAAACAACGAGGCTTTTTGATTGGTCAAGACAGGCTTCTGATCGCAGCACAGGAGAGATGAGCTTGATTGGTGTCTAGTCAGCAGCAGTAAACAACAAAAGCCCAACACAGAACACTTTGAGGCCTCAAACAATCAGTAGCATGAGAGATGGTTATTGTATTTACTACTTGGCACGCTGGACTATAATACTTAATGTGAGACATGTTCGTTCAGATATATTAGAGGATGCATTATGTCTTATGTTTGTTGTCTGCCCTTCTCCCTCTCCACTGGACCATGAGATTCCTGACCCCATGCCAAATATTCTAATGCCCGTTAGTGTTAGACACAGAGGTGGGTGGGGGTCAAGTCCTTTTACTCCTTTACATGGATTTAAGTCATTTTACAGAATACTTTTTACTCTTATCCAGTTACATTGCGATGAAACAAATGAGCCTTTACTCGATTACATTTGGCCACAGCCAGGGGCAATTCTAAGATTTGAACCTAATGATTTACTTGTACTGTAATAGTTTTGTTAATTTATTAATTTTAAACCTTATAGAGCCTCTGAAGTAAGGTAAGATATTTTATGCAAACAATATAATGATGTATCACATAATTAGAGGGTTACTTTTGTACCTTCCGTGCAATTTTGATCGTTAATTTTCTCCAAAAAGAAATAAAAACTACATTTGTGTTCATTTTTGTTCCTTTTGCGCCTCTTCTTTACTGTTCTTAATTTTCTGAATGTTTTTGGCATTATAGTGTTACTTTTTCGTGCAGTTTTGCTATTTTGTTACTAACTTTATTTGTGGTTGATGTTTTTTGTTCCCTTCCTTCATTATTGTGTCCATTGTTTGTTTGTTTTTGTTATGTTTGTTAACTGTTCTCTGAATTTCTGTTAATTTTGTGTGTTGTTTAGATTTTTTAAATCTCATGTCTTTACTTTGTCAAGACAAATACACACAAATCAGCAAAAATAAACAAAGTAATCAAGTAAACTTACAATCAAATCAAGAAAATTGAACAAAAAAATTCAAAATATGTAATAAAATGAATGAAAATTATATTTAGAAAATCAAGTAAATTAAAGAACGAACAAATTAATCAAGTAAACTAACCCAAATAAACAACCTAACCAACAAAATTAAGCAAAATTTTAAAACATGAACAAAAAAATTAGCAAATAAATGTAGAAAATACACAAAATAAGCAATAGAATGAACAAAACATGAAAACAAAATGAAAACATAATAACCAATAAAAGTGAGCAAAAATGTAAAACATAAGTAAAAAAAATAAAAATTTGCAATAAGCAAATGTCCACACCACTGTTTATTAATGTTTTTAATGTTTGGCAGCAAGCAGTGTTGAGCAGCATGCATGTCTGTATATGCATGGTTGTGGAAGTGGCACTCTATTAATTAACAACAATTATTATAAATTCATCATTCATCATTCATTATAATTACCCAGAAAAAAAGAACCAGATTATGAGTGGGACAGAATGAGCACAGATGTGACCCCGCCTACTCCCCCATGACCCACTATCACTTCATGACAGCAGCTGTTTTTGTCAACTCAAAACAATGTCAATTTTGAGCATGTAGTATATATTTCTGTAGCTGTTTGAAAGTAAACAATACTTAACAGGCTGTAGTTTTAGGTGTACCTTATTCTGAGTATGTCACATGATTAATGTGACATTATTGTGACATTATTAATGCCCAAATGACAGTATTACCTGTAGGCTAAGAAACAGTTTGAACATAACATGCTAAACAAGTAAAGTACCTTGCTTGAGTACTGTTTCTGTTTCTTCCGTGCATATATTTAGCATTTTTTTTTTTTTTTTTTTTGGAATGACAGAGGAAAGTAGTACATGAGAAAATAAAGCCCCTGCTGATTATATATCATACAAATCTATCTGAGCCAGTGGTGCAAAAAACTCTTCAGCCGGCCACACACAGAGAAACGCGATTCATCTCAATTCAGCTCAACTGGAAATCGGCTTGATGTGCGGCGGTTCCCGACCCAGATTTTTCAGTCTTGACGACATCCTGACAGAAATCGTGCCGATTCAGCATGTTGACTCACCGGGACTCAGTCTCAGCAACGTGCGGCGGTCACGACTCCGACTTGGTGACTTTTATTATTGGTGGACGTGTGTCACAACCGGTCACAACGCAATCGATGCTTACTGTCAATAGATGGCGCCAGTTCCCAGGCGTCAATCTGCAGCTGCGTGCGAGGTTCCTTCAATTATGACTGTCGCGTTTCTCTATGTGGGGCCGGCTTTAGCGTGTCAATCGTGCTACAAAAAACTGTCTTGAACACGTTTTGTAGGAAAGCAACAGTGTAGCCTCCTGCTTGTTGTCGCAGACAGGATATCAGTTGTACTGATTATGTGAAATAGGAATTGGAACGGCATCAGAAGTGAAGGAGATACCACTCAGCTTCCCGCCAGCCGTCCCTTTCTACCTTTGAACGCTTACAAAGTCATTCAAGCACAGCAATGGCAGGGCCTAAAAAATAGTTATCTTCACTATAGCTACTATAATCTTGGCAACATGCATCATTCTCCTTTGTGAAATTCATAGTAGTTCAGAGGCATCAAAGCATTTTTTTTTGCAATATGTGTAATATGTGATTTGATTCTGAAATGGCTCCAGACAGAATTATAGTTTCTTAAAATTAAGCATTTCCTTAAATGAAGCAGTCGCTGTGCTGGTTTACAGTTACATTATTCTTGCTCTCACTTCCTCCAAAGAATTGACTCCTGCAGTGCTTTGCCTCTGGACCTTCTGTATGACGACAAAGCGTGTTGATATGTTTTAAGGCAACCAATGTCTTGTTGTTATGGTTAAAGGCTGTTGTCGTTGTCCTTTCCTTTCTTTGCATTGTGATACACCCAGAGAGACCTTTGGGCAATTTTTAGCACTCCTCTAACTGATCAAAGGTCAGGACTTGGCAGGACAGTGACACTGACCTTAGGCATGTGTGTCTGTTGAGGTGGCAAAGTCTAAGACCTTCTGACATGAGCCATAGTGACTCAGTCAGGGTTTAACCCTCAACATACAGTGACTAAACAGCATCATGTTCTTTTGCCTACCTAGCATTCAAAATGTTCACTGAGTTGCTCTTGGGCATTTTATGTTATTTTTTTATTTTAGTAAGCTTTACTCAGGAGTATAAAGGTTACGTTGGCTAAGGTTCATTAAATTTTATAATTATGCATGTTTAAAAACCCTACAGATATAAAGGGCTGCAAGCAAGTGGCAAGGTTTGAAGTCACCAAATGGAAATGTGCACTGTACTTTTTAAATGCTGTTGTAAATTCACAAGAATTAAAAAGTATAATTAGCACAGAATCATTCTTTAAATCCTCCAGGTGTATAACACAGGGTGATATAGGGATCAGTGTGTCCATCTGTCCATTTAGAAAATAACTGAAAAACTTCTTCTAGTGAAGCATTTTCTATGTGGTAATGAAGGATGATATGGAGTAGGGAATAGGCCGCTACTAGGTCTTGATGAAAATTCCACCACTGGCCACTTGAGGTAATGCAGCAAAAAAAAAAAAACATGGAGTAGAATGGTACAAGAGATAGTCTGCTGGTTTTTATCACTTCTGAGGTTTTAAAAGTTTTAAATCATCTGTAAGACTTGCCCAAAAAAAGCATTGTACTTTCTGATCATGGGCAGTGGGTCAAGGGTTAATTTGTACGCACAACAGGCCTGATACAGAGAAACATAACAACCCAGAAGCTTTTTGACTTAGACAATAGTACGCAGATCACTGTTCAAAGCAATTTTGAGCATCTGGAATCCAGTTCTAATAAGACATCATTTATTGTAACTTAGGAACCACAGGAGGATGTTCTATATGGGCTCATTTTGAATTTCCAGAGCAGGAAAACCATTAATTTTTCCATCACACTTGCCACAATTTATCACTTAAGTGTTGAAGTGGTGCCATTTGCCATTTTGTCAATCGTCCATCCATCAGCACGTCGGTCATGCCCTCTGCCATCATTTTGTTGCCAGGGCAGAACTAGAAAACCATCTAATAACGATCAGTCTCCTTTACTGTCAGTGGGCAACCTTTAAGAATAATACACAAACATTATTAATTAGTACAAATTTTGGATTTTGTGTAAGCCAAAGGATATGCCGTCCCCGATAGCCTGTAATATCCAGCAGTGGGTACTTTTTATCTCTTACTCAGTTACATTCATGATGAAAATGAATGTAGTTATATTCAGTTACATTTGGAAACAGGTCAGTGAGTATTAGTAAAAAGGTTGAAATTGTAAAAATGTATAAAATAATCAATTTTTATAATGACCTAAAGAGTCAAGTAAAACATCAAAATCAATAAAATAAGCAACAGTGAGCAAAAATGTACAAAAATAACCATTGATATAAAAAAACACAGAAAAGTTAGCAAAATAATTAAAATATTCAAGAAAACAGAAATGGAATCAAGTAAATTTTAAAATTAAAATTGCACAAAAAAATCCACAAATTAAGCAACAAAATGAGCAAAAATGATCAAAATAATTAAGATAACAAAACCAAACAGCATAATTGCCAAACACCGAACAAAACACAAAATAAGCAAGAAATTGAAGCCAAGTAAACTTGAGCAACAACATCAGTAAAAACACCCCCCAAAAATAAGTTAGTTAAAAAAATTAACTAAATAAAAATCAATACATGGTCAGCATATAAGGCTATTTTTTAATCAGACTCTTGCTTTTACTCAAGTATTTATGTTTGTGAGTACTTCTGTTTCAGTCACGAGAATGAGAGGGGAAAGAAAAGTACTTTTACTTGAGTACTGTTTCTGTTTACTCTACCTACAGTAATACTGAATATCAGTATATTATGTGGTTATGTAATGTGATGATTTGCTCCCAGTGATGAAGCTTTAGAGAGTATGTCACCATCATTACAGTATTCATTCTCTCTCAAATATCTAATAATAATGTTAATCTGTGACATTTGAATGTGTACCTGAACTAGGCAGTTCCAAAAATATCATATATATTTAAAGCTAAGGCTTTGTAATAGGCGTAGTTTTGCTCCACAACATGTTATTGCTGGGTTTCATAGCAGAATATATAATTTAAGAACAGTCTATGCGGCAGCATCTTATTTTTGTGTTAAAGTGCTGACTGGGTCATTCCATGAAACAGGTGTCATTTCAACTTTGCAATTTTCAAACTTTTCACAGAGCAAACTTTATTTTTGAAGAAATCCACAGTATGAACGACATGTTAAACCTCCAAGGAAACATATTTTCCCTCGTCAGGCATAAAACACTTATCAGTTTTTCCAGTCAAAAACATGATTGGGTGGTATGTAACGGGGTGGTAAATGTTCACCTAAAATGGCTGCCAGTTCACTGTGCTGTTCGCTCACTGACTCTAGCATATATGATTTCAATTTGAAATATAATTTTCTTTGTGGTACTGGTGGATTTTTTTGAATAAAAACAAATTTCCAGATCTACTTTTAGTGACGGGGTGGTAAGGTTAAGCTTGACAGACCTGTTCAACATAAAATAAGTTAATGTTGATAATAAATAAATAGTGTAAAACAACGTGGGAAATGATGTCACCTTGTTTGTCATGTCATTTAAAGTGACATTTTTTATAGACAAAAAGTAAGTGTGACGTGCTGGTAAGTCAAACTGAGGGACACACACAGGTCATAGTTTTTTTTACTAAAAATAATGTTTTGTCTTGAATAAATCTAGTTTATGGTATCAGGGATATGCATTTAATCCTGAAAATAGCAAAAGTCTAATAAAAAATTATTTTTTTTGTTGATATGTTCCATGCAAATTCCCTGGTGGCCATTACAGACTTGGCAAAAATTGACATGTACAAATTAAAAATCATTAGAAATTTTATATTATTCTTTTAGAATTGCATTGTGTGATATATTATGCAGTTAAGAACACTTATAGTAACAGATTTTAACATAACAAAAATACAATTTAGTGCATTTTAATGCCTTATGAATGGCATCAAATGTTGAGGACTCAGATGGTGATCATTTCATGGAATGATCCTGCTAAATATAATTTTGTTGACCTGTTGATTTGATGAACAGATTTCAAAATGTAGTATCATAAACAGTTGTTACTATGTTATGTGTATTGACTTTTTTCAGTTTCTTGTAGTTCTAGAAAACGTTTTACTGTCACTCAGTTACATGAGCAAAATAAACAATTAAATTACAGTAATGAAGAAAATAGCCAAGTAAATTAACAAAAGTGAACAATATAACTAACAAAATGAGTAAAATGAACAAAAAAAGCAACAAAATGAGAACAAAGGGACAATATAACCTACAATATGTGAAAAATAAACAAAACAGTCATGTCAATTTACAACAATGTTATCACCAACCAAATTGCTCAGGTAAGTTAATCAAAATGAACAATAGTCAATAAAATAAGCAATGCAAAAATGAGCAAAATTAGCAAATAGAGCATATTGCAGTTTTTTCTCTAGGTATTTGACACTAAACCATGTTTGACAGTATGTACTGTATGTCACTTTACTGATGAGAATTAATGTACACCTTAGATAGTTATTACCTGTACCATAAATGACTTGTTTAAATGTAATATATGCGGTCATATTAAATTCTACAACTTACACATTACTTGGGGTTTTTTTCTTGAATTCATACTCAAGTAATTCATGAGTTTTTCTACTCATATTTGAGTAATTTTAACTAGAATGTACGTGAGTGCTGATTCTGTTTAACCACCGCTGATCATAAAGAAGATGCATATGGATCTCAGCGGGCTACAACAAACAAATGGTCAAAAATCAGCCTTGATTTACTGCAGCGCTGCTGGAACTACATGCATTCTACAAAAAGCTGAGTTTCCATGTTTACCCGTAGATACTGTATAACTATGTTTGTCTTTTAACACCTGCATCTAAAGGTTAGACTTATAAAAGCAGCACTGGTGATTACGCTGATAGCAGATAAATTACCATCCAGCCATCATCCAAATGAGTAGCTCAGCCTGTGACACATCACTGATAAAGAAAGCAACAACCAAACAATCAGCATCCCGTGGAGGTAATTATGCATGCATTTGTGCATTCCTTTTTAATTTTTAACAAGGCAATACTCGGGCTATATGCTATGGAAAATGAGCTGGTTAGTTAGCAAATTTGCAGAGATCAAAGTGGATTGCAACAGCAGTAAGATATTGATTTTCTTATTTCTTTAATTAGACATTTGCCTTTTCTCTAGAAAACATCACTAGGCAATACTGACGATACTGATTTATCATCTTGTCTTTTTGAACCAAAAAAGCAATTTGTGTTGTTTGAACCCTATAATATTTACTGGCAGTTATCCACAGGCAGTTTCCACGTTGAGGTTTGATTAAGTATTCTTTTGCGTCTTGTGTCGGGATGGGTTATCACTTTACTAGCAAATGAATATGGGTGTGTTGTTAATCTGTGAACAATCACATACTGTAGCTATTACCGTCTACAGTATTTACAACAAGTAAATAAGTTCAACAAGGGGACTGAGCTTGCAGGATATTTCCCTTTCCCCTTGTAGTAATCAGTCAATGCACAATAGTGTGTAATAGCTTCAAACCTTGATATTGTGTTGTGTACAACGTGCCCTCTTGACTCCTCATCCCAAAGGTGTTGTTCAATCCAAAGAGATCCAGCATGACTGGGAGGAATGCAAATCTGCAATTTAATGTCTGCTCAAACACATGGGCAGTGGATTGGAGGCTCATGCTGTCAAGTGTTACTTCAGTCAACAACCAGACCAAGTAAACACACAGAATTCTGTTACAGCCTCAGTGTTCTTGTACCACCCCCCTTTCATTTTCTACCCTTGCCCTGGAGTGGTGGCAACAGTGAACGAGGAGGCATGATACCTCTACCAAACACAAGAGAGGGAAGCCTCCTTCATGCCTCATTGACTTTGTTTTCACTGGCTAATTTTTCCTTTCTCCTCGCTGCCTGCCTCCCGCCGCCAAAAAAACACACATGCTTGCACATGAACAGACACACGCGCATTTATCTGCTGGCCTCCCTTTTCCACGCCTCACCGTTTTGATGGTGATTTTGACACGCAGCCTGTCATGCAGCAGTTCTCTGGGAGGTGGCGATTAACAGCGCTGTCGCCATATGGAGTGAGATCAGCCGTCAAAACCCTACGTAATTGGCTCGGAGAGGAAAAAGAGTTGTATAACAACGCTGAGAAAGGGGGAGGAGCAAAATTGTTGAGGGCGGACACCTTGCTCAGAACATCAACCAATAATTAATGTCCATTAAAACACCTGCAAGTGATTCATTAGTGATGAGAAACTAAATTCATCATAAAACCCAAAAGAACATGGGACACATTTATTCTCTTGTGCAGTAGTCGAAAAGAGTAATTCTCCGTAGCCCCCCCAAAAGGAAGTAGTGTAACAGAACGGAAACATTACCCAGTTGTGTGGAGTGATAAGCCACACAGCGTGCTAAGAAAGAACAATTTATCAAATTAATGCAGGGAAAACTCACATTTGATGAAGCCATTGTCATGTCTGCACCTAATATTGAAATGGACTTGAAGCCTGAGCCAGGGGTTTACATTGCTGACGGCCTAATTATATGGATTGGCTGCAGTAGAGCGTAGCCTATCAGCTCTGGAGAGAAATTAATTCTGGTACAGGGGAAGAGGGAGAGAGAGGGGCAGGCTGCAGTCGGCTTCACTGCTGTGAATTGATGGCTGCAGAGTGCCTGGCTGCTCTGTGTGTGTGTGTTTCATGGTTCTGGTTCACTTAAAGCTACACACAGCCTTACTGTAGGGTGTATCCTTTCTGATTTAGAAACCGAGTGTAGCTTTGACAGATATGTGAAACAACAGCCATAAGCAAGATGTAAACTGCATCCTGTTGATTGACTGCTCTGTGCATGTGCTGATTTTTCTCCTCGAGAACCGCGTAAGCCCTGTATTTTCACAAGCAGCCGGTGTAATGGATTGATATCCTAGAGCCTGCAGTGAATCTTGTGAGTGACACTTTAATGCATAAAATGCAGTCTGTGAGCTTGTTAATTTTAGTAGTTAGCGTCTGTAGCAAGAACATAGATGTGGGATAAGTGTAAACAAAGCTGAGAAATATTAGTAGACTAATTAGATTGAAAAGGTTTGACAAAGACAGAAGTAGGGGCTTTTATTTTCAAATTGTGATCTAATTAGCAACATGGTGTATGATAGGAAATATGAATAGTTCCCAAATTAGGTTTATCTCCTACACAGAAGATAATCACATGCACATAGGTTAATTACCAAGAACAAATCACATATGATCAACGATAAACAGTCCATATCTTTTTATCCACATCTTATTGGATTTAAGCATGAGAAATATTGATATGCAAGGAATTTAAACTCTGATAATGATGCGAGAGGCCAATCTCAGTCTCTCAGCATGAGGCACACAGGGGGTAAAATCATGAAATCATATAAAATGCATTTAGTATTTAGGCTCAGGCAACATCATCTGCATTGAAATGGCTTAAAATGTGACATTTTAGTTCATTAACTCCACTGAGGGAGTCATGAATTGAACACTAGCATTTGGTTTGTCTGTTTGTCTCTCCGTGTAGGAGCATTACACAAGTGAAAGCACACATTTGCTGGAAGGGTAGGACACAGGCCAAGGACAATCCCATTAAATTTGGGGGCAGATCCACATGTTGGGGCAAAATAGAAATCCTGTGCTCGCTCTTATATGTTTACAAAACCTCCTTTGCTCTGAAAATATACGGTGGCCGTTGGGTAATGCCGGTCTGTCCAGACAGATTTTCACTTATTCACCAGGCTTAACATCGTAAAGATGGTGTTATTACGGTGTTTGGTGAACCGTCTGATTTAATATATCAGTCATCAATTCAGAGGCTTATCATGTACCACCCTCAAAATCCTTTATTACACCCTTCACTCTGGGCAAATACAGAGAACCTGTGATAATATTTCAGGCATAGGAGATAAACATCACCGTTCTTCCATCCAGTATATTATTTTAAAGCTGATGCCCCTTTAACAACTTGTTATAGTGAGAATAGTGTTGTTTAATTAAGGCAATATTTACAATATTTTTCAGCAAGAACCACTGTGTATAATTGGTATCCTCTGTGAACTGTAGAGTGAGTGAGTTACTCATCAGATATACAGTAGGCTTTAAATTGTTAAGAAGATGTTTTATCTTCTTTTCCCCTGAACACATCATGGAGTCTGTAAACGGGATAAATAATTATAATTAAATACAATAATATTAAGCTAAATAGGATGTGTTGAAGCTCAAAAGGCTCAAAATTATGATTTTTTGCATCATAAATGAATTAATTATGAGCAGATTAACAAAAATGAACCAAAAAAATCGAATGGAAATTATACAATAAGCACAAAAGAGCAAAATAAGGAACAAAATCATTCAAAACAAAAATAAATAATCAGGTAAGTTAAAAAAAAAAAACAAAACTTAGGAATATATATACATATATATATATATATATATACAGTGGGGACAATAAGTATTGGGAAATGTAAAAATGTGCA
>JAQQAE010002116.1:0-23118 GCA_029823295.1 Pseudamia nigra
AATTAGTTCTAAAAATGATTTAAAGTGTATTCTTACCTTGGCTTATGACTTGGCAGTGTGTCCGTGGACACTGCACAGGTCCATAACTGTAAACAACTCTAACGCCACTGCCGGCGGCCCGATGCGGTCAGCCCATGTCCGACGCGGCCCGACACGGCCCAACACGGCCAGCCCGCGTCCGAGCGGGACACGTCGCGGGCCGATGGCTTCAATGATGGTACAGTATCTTCTCCATAACACAAGCTCTCCATAACACAAGCTAACGGCTGTTAGTTGCTAGCCTCTGTTAGCGTGGCTAACAGCTATTAGCTTCCGGGTCTTTCAAGTCCGAGACCCGGAAGTGACTACAGACTAACGCTACTAGCTGTTAGCCTGTGTTAGCTTGGCTAACAGCTGACTATTCGTCAACTGATTAATTCTCGTTGTCAGAGGTACATTTTTTGCAATTTGTTTTCTCGGTATACAAATTTCTCGTCGTCAGAAGAGCTCTTTATGTGAGGTACCACGCTAAAAGAATTTTGAAGCTGATTTGAAAGTGGACGGGAAGCCAACGGAGGGAGGCTCTCATTTCTTTGTTCAATATCGGGCAGCAGCATTTTGGACCAGCTGAAGCCTAGAAATGGAAGCCTGACTCATTCCAACAAAAAGTGCATTAGAGTAATCCAGGCGGGAGGTTATAAAAGCGTGAACTACTCTTTTTTTTTTAGATTGTGTTTCAAGAGAAATGGCTCGACCTTTGACAACTGTCTAAGGTGGAAAAAGCAGGACCCCATTTGCATGATCATCAAGTTTTAGAGCAGCATCCATTTTAACATCTGATTTGTTAATGACAGGCTTCTCATAAGAGGCCAGTGAGGAAAGGTCAACACCAGGAGTTTTATGTGTGCTACTGGGCCTAACGATATGACTTTGGTGTTTTTCTCATTAAAATAAATTTTAAAAAAATTAAGCCATTGACCTCCTGATGTAAGTGAGGTCGTAGAGGAGAGGCTGGACAGAGTATGCACCAGCACGCCTGAGAGGAAATTAAACCTGACAGTCATCAGCATACAAATGGAGAAAAATATTATCTTTACGACGGCACCAAAAAAGGTACAAAGAAAAAGGAGTGATCTGAGAATTATTTCCTTAACTGTAGGTGCTGTCTGGTTTCTGGGACAATGCCTTGAATTAAACTTACATTTTCTTTCCATTTTGTTTTAGACCGTTGTATTCTTATTTGTGAAAGTAGCTGGCAACATTCAAAGTGTAGTTTTATTCATAGCAGCATTTTCTCCAAGTGACCCTCTTATCAGTTTTGGATCAGGTATTACCATGTGTCCAGCAATTTGAAAAAGTGAGAGCAAATCATAAAGTAATTGAGTTAGACTTGATGCAGTTCATGGTGATTTTACATTAAGCCTTCTCTTGTGGTATCCACAATGACATGAATGCTGCTGAGAAATAACAGGAATTTTCATTTCCACTTTCTAATTGTAGTTGCAGGAAACAGTAGTTCAGTGTCACAAGTGTTTAAATCCTTAATACGGTGGTTTAAGAAGCTTGCATATATGTTGCAGAAATCAGACTTGTTTATTGAGGTTTCATTTCCACTTAGTCACATATTACAAGTCAGTTTCATTTTGTGCTCTTTCATTTTTGATGTTCCATTTCCCCTCTTTAAGGTTCACGTGATACCAGTAACTCAACTATTAAATGATCACCAGTGGGAAGTAACTATGTGTTCTGGTGTAACATAAACAATTAAGATTTCAAAAGAATATAATCCATTGCGTGACTGACAACAAATCCGTAAAATGTTGTCAAATGTCAAGAAATTGTTGGTGATTGCAAAGAGGTGACATATGAATGTATACTTCATTGTCAAATGTTTGTTTGTAGAATATATCAAACAGCTGAGCAGATCCATGTGGATGGACATGTTGGAAAGTTTCCATTTAAAATCAGAAAAGCATTCTTTGTTCTACACCGCCACCTGAAATGTTTGCTTTTATTACTTTTCAGTTTTCTTCCTGTGTGTAAGACATGTTAAAAAGGTATTCCATTACATTTGAGAAGTCACCTTTACTGTCACTGACACAGTTTCTTTCATCCAATCAGAAACCTGCGTCAGATCTTCCAGTCTCTTCCACCTTTCATTGACATCCTCCTGTTGCTGCTCTTCTTCATGGTTATATTTGCTATATTGGGTAAGAATCATAAATCGCTTGACTGTTTTTTGTTCTCTATTATAAAACATATTTAGGATGAAGTATGTTTTCCTGTTTTTTTTGTGACTGTCTTCTTGTCTCTTGCAGGTTTCTGTCTCTTCTCTCCAAACACTGCTGACCCGGTATGTTGATGCTTTAGTCTGTCTGAGTTCTGTAAGTTTGGGGACGTGCGTCACTTTGTAGTGGTTACATTTCCTGACTTAGGTTTTTTTTCTCTTGCCGCAGTACTTCAACACTCTAGAGAACAGCCTTGTCAGTCTGTTTGTTCTGCTGACCACAGCAAAGTAAGTACAGCAGTACATGCAAAAGTTATCTTTACACAAACTGTATACAAAATATACTTCCTCCTTTATGGCTCAGCATAATTTTTTTTCCTTACAGCACGTGTTTAGGCTGAGATTTTCTTTTTTTTTGTCTTGCAATTCATGCAAGTCCATGCATAGACATTCAAGACATGTCTGCAAATTTTGTCCGAACTCAGTCACATTACCCCAACTTTCAGGTAGAGGAAAGGACTAAGCCCTCACTCAGGGTGTCTACAGGTCCTTAAAAAGTCTAAAAGTGTCTTAAACTTAATTTTACAAATATTAGAGATTAGAAATCTCTAAACATTTTTTATCTCGAATGTCCCACAAACATAATTTAATTTGATTGTCTTTAAAAATACGCTCAAAGGATTTAATAAAGTACTACTACATTTATTTGTGAACTTAGAGATGTAGTTTGTGTTGTATGCAAATGACCACTCTTATATTGCTCCTAATTTCCTTTTAATGAATATCCTAACTCAATCACTTATAAAACTAATGAAAAAGGACCAAAAAATGTTAAGAAACAGGAGCACCATACGTTGAAGAGTTGGTATCGGGTTGTCACTTGTGGTTATGGTTGATCTGCTGTTGTTGCTCTGGACAAATGATACTGGAGTAATTTTGTAATTTAATTTTCTCCAATTCTACATACACGCTTTGTGGTGCAACCTAGACCCATCATCAGTGATGTAACCTTGGGTCATTGGGTGTTTGAAATTGTACATCATACACCCTCTCCCTTCTGTACAGAAGGAAGGAATTTTGTCAAATGGCGGGCAACAATTTCTGAAAAATTTCTTTCTCTTGACCCTGAGGAGTGAGATGTTTCTGAATTGCTCAGTGGTGGTTGAGTTCACTTTCTTGGGGATTTCAGACACCCTCTTCATTTCTCCACTACTGTGCCACCTTTCCCCTTCTCCAGATTAACTTGCCTATCTTCCATAGTCTCTGCAGTAGTCTGCGGCATCTTTTGTAGACCGCATAGGGCACTCCTGTGTGACCTGGTGCTGAGCTGGTCTGGCCTGCCCTGACAGCCTCAATCTCTTTTAGTGTTGGCTCCTTGAGATTGAATGCCATGGTGGGTTCTGGCAGGGTTATCAGGATGTTGCATGGTCTGAGGTCCCACTATTTTGGAATATCACTATAGCTAGTCTTGAGGTAGATGTCAACCTCTTCCTGAGTGCAAGTGAGCTGCGTGCTGTGCTTTTTCTGGAGGATTTTCGATGAAGGATGCACGCTTCCAGGCTCTCTCATTCTGTAACACTCCGCATGCTGGAGGGTGGTGAGCTTCTTCCTTGTTATGTTGCGAAGCTCCGCCAGACCAACCTTTTCCTCCTCACTCGCCTTCTTGAACTGGCGATTGAGCACGCGGTGTTGCTGCCGGAGCTGGCTGATCTTCTCCTCCCGTTGGTTTGGTTCCCCTTGTAGGGCAGGTGCGTGCTGTTCCTTTGTTCCAAATCTCCCTACTGCAATGCTAATAATTATTGCGCTTAATGTCTGCAGCCTCTGGTCAGCATTCTCTCTGGCTGTTGCTTTGAGAATCAGCTCCACATCCTCATCAATCAATCAATCAATCAAACTTTATTTCTAGAGCACCTTCCAACAACCAAGGTCGCCCAAAGTGCTGTACAACATTAAAAACGCAATTAAAAACAAAACTTCATACAAATCAACAGAACACATCAAACTGACACCACTTCTGCTTCTTACTGGTAGCAGGCCACTTAACCTGTCATTTAACTTTTGTATTTTGTTACAGCTCCATAAAAATAAGAAGAGATGTCAGGAGCTTTTGAAACAGGCAAAAAGTAATTTGTTTTGAAGAAAAAAGTTTTACAATTAAGCCTGTTGCCTTAATACACTGTTTCCAGTGTAGAAAGAAATGTTGGTAGGTAGGTTCATAACTTAACCATGTGTTAACCAATGAACCCTGGCTTCTGTCATGTGTAGGTTAACGGATTATCAGCAGGAGTCAACATTTATTGTGGAAAGATCAGATTGTGAGATGAATTCCAGTCTGTAAATCCCATGAAATGTCACCTTTGATATGTACTTTAATATGCCAGAAGTAGCAGGAGGCTATTGAGTAAAGAGGTGTTTAAGGTGAGGTCATACTTTTATAGAGATGCATCATCAAATATATTCTACAGAATCAAAATATTTGGTCTTGAGTTTTATTTTGAAAATTAAACAAATAGATTCTTTATCAGAACAAGTTGCTTTTGAATGTTTTATTTAAAAGTGCCTTCAGAAATTAGAAAAAAATCCATGTTCACCTTACTTTTTTTACATGGATCTTATTTCGAGTACCATAGGTGGATATACAGTATTACAATTAATGTTGTGACCTTAGGAATCTTGACCAACTGTATCTTCTGCTCTCCTCTGTCTTCTAGTTTTCCTGATGTGATGATGCCAGCATACTCCAAGAACCGCTGGTCTTGTGTTTTCTTCATTGTTTACCTCTCCATAGAGCTCTACTTCATTATGAACTTGGTATGAATAGTCTACTTTGTGTTATATCATCATCACCGTCATAATTGAGCTATTTTAGTTTTTAGTCATATTTCTCGTTTTTTATTTTGATTCAAGTAATTAGCATTTTGGGTTGAATCGGTCTAAACAAAGAAGCTAGTTTTACCTGCCATTCTGTTTTTAGTTTGTGTTGCATTTGGTTACTTTTTGAAACCTCTTGCTTTTATTTTAGTTTTAGACTCAGTTTTTATTAATTACAGTATAATAACAGTGTCTTTTTCCTTCAATCCTCTCTAGCTCTTGGCTGTAGTGTTTGACACCTTCAATGATGTTGAGAAGATGAAGTTTAAATCTCTTTTGTTGCACAAACGCTCAGCTATTGACCATGCATTTCAGCTGCTAGTTAGCCGACAGGTATGTGTCTGATCTCAGTGCTGCCCAATATGTGCTTGGTACAAATTATATATTGTATTAATATTCTCAGCAGGTTGATAGCAAATGTTTTCCTGTGTTGCTCTTATTTTCTCTCCAGAGACCGATGGGGGTATCACTGAAACAGTTTGATGGTCTGATGCGTTTTTACAGACCTCGGATGTCGGCCAGAGACCGCTTCCTCACATATAAAGCTTTGAACACCTCAGGGGCTCCTATGCTCAGGTAAATGATTAACCCATATTATTAAGAAGTCAGAAACAGAACAGAAAAACCTCCAGCAGAACCAGGGCTCTGGGTAGGTGGCCATCTGCCTCAACCGGCTTGGGTTAATGGATGGAGGAGAGACAAAAGAAAAAAGTAGAGATGGAGCAATAAACAACACTGAGACTAGACAGCACAAACACTGGACCTGTCTGCAACTAGCAACCACACTTCAAATGACCTATATGAAGGATAGGGAGAGAGAGAATAGAGGGGGAAGAAGCTCAGAACTACAGGGAAGACACAAAGTTATAAAAAATATGTAGATGCATGGAAATAAGTGCAGAGAGAGAGAGAACTAAAGGAGGATTCAATGTCACCTGACGCAGCACTAACTATACATATTGTCAAAAAGGAAAGTTTTTTTAAGTTTTGTTTTAAAGATACCGATTGTGTCTGCTTCCTGGACCCAGACTTGGAGTTTATATTCTATTCTAAACTTTACAGGTAGTCAATGAAGAGAAGCCAACACTGGAGAATATAATCTTTCTCAGTTAAAACTGGTGCTTTCTTGCACCAGGTCAAACTCAATGTGGAGGGGGGGGGTGTATTCCCTGTGTACACCTGTACTGTAAAGGTCATATAATGGCTTTTGTTGGCAGATCATGATCTTTTCTGCCACCTTCACTATCCTGAGCTTCTTTCTGCTTGTGTTTCAGTAAAGTACCTAAACCACAGAGTGATGTTAAACACTAGAATACTCTCTATCAAGGTTACATAAACCCTTCCCAGTGTATCAGTACTGACACCAAAACATTGCAGTTTGACTAGTATATAAAATTAACCTTTACTGTGAAGTTTGATTCATCATCTATGCATGGTTGTAAATACTTCACAAGAAGAAAGGCACTGGGGAAAGGCGGGGTATTTGAGTTCTGTTGCCAATACTGAAAACTGATTTGTACACTGGAGAGAAGTTAATGTTCATTGATTTCAATATAATGAGTAATTTATTGAGTAACAAAGACTAATCTATATATTTTTTACAGTTTACAGGACTTTTATAAATTTTATGAAGTCACAGGCCTTAAATGGAAGGTAAGAATCATTTCTAGTGCATTGATGTGCGCCACACAATTGGATGTTATTTTTCATGTGCGTGTACTTTGCGTTTAGGCGCGACGCAGTGGAGAATACTGGTTTGATGACCTTCCTCACACAACATTCCTCATTTTCAGAGGTATGGTTTCTTCTTCAGTTTTTAGATGTTTGATAATCTGTCTCTCAGTTCTATTTCTCTTTGTTTTATACCTTTATTTACTGCTTATTTGCAAAGGGACGAGAATGTAGCATAAATTACTGCTGCACCCTGAAAGAGTTTATAGCCTCAGGTAGTTTTTAATTTTAAAACCTACCCTTTTATTTTAACAGGCATTAACTTGCTGGTGAAGTCAAAGGCTTTCCAGTACGCCATGTGTAAGTCTGGTTTTCTTTCATCCTACTCACTTTTACAGATCTAAATCTCACATCTAAATTTTTAACTCCTTGTGGCTGTAGATGTAGTGGTGGCCATCAACGGTGTGTGGATCCTCGTGGAGACATACACGCTGAACAGTAGGTTCTCTCTGTGTTAACACCAAAACGTATGGAGGAGAGAGTTTGGAGTCAATGATGTCTTTTATCTTCCTCAGGTGGATACTCCTGGTCCAGATTCGTCCCCTGGAGCTACATTGTCTTCCTTACGAGTGAGTTGTATCTTCATGTCTGTGCTCATGCTGAAAAAGTGGTAGTAGGTTTTTTTTTTTTTTTAGAAATTTATGTACTTTGTCTTATTTCAAAATTCTGCCTCTGTTCTTCCTCTTTCAGTTTATGGTGTAGAGGTGTTGTTGAAAATAACAGGTTTGGGACCGGTGGCTTATTTCAGCTCTGGGTGGAATCTGTGAGTGTTAACCTCTACTGGGTTTTTGATTAATGCATGAATTTGCTTCAGTATTAAGTGCTTTTTCCGATCTTTGGTCATACTTACTGCAGCGGTTCTCAACTGGTCTCGCCTTGTGACTCACATTTTCAAATAGTCATCAAGCTGAAACCCATTTTGTAAAATTAAAAGGGCATATGTATTTTTTGTAAGCTATCAAAGTGTATACCGTATTTTCTGGGTGATATGTCGTTCCGGTATGTTAGTTGCACTAACCAAAAAATGCATAATAAAGAAGAGAAAAACGTGCATTAGTCGCTCTGCAGAACAGGTCGCATTTGTTCGAGGAACGCGCACCGGGTGCGCGGCCACGCCAGGGAGAGCTCGCGGCTCGTCTCCTCTAGCGGCTGTCAGTGTGTCAAACACCCTATAGTTGAATTTATTCAATATACAGGTCGCTCCGATTGTATTTGTCGCTCCCCTCGCCAGACTATGCAAGAAACTGCGACTTTTAATCTGGAAAATATGGTATACATAATTTGAGTATATTTAAAAGAAAATAAGCCTATGTTTTCATTGCTGCGTTCAAGTCCAGAGCACAAAATAAAAAGATTTACACAAAACATGTTTTCTCTTACAAAAAACAAAAACAGGCACAGGAGGTAGTATACATATAGGTGTGTACCCACATACATGTAACCTTAGGTTTATAGGGCTATTATGCAATGGCCTAATTTGCACAAATCACCTCTACGCAGAAGAAATAGTTCTTCACAGAGCCAAAATGATGTGAAGGAAGACAACAACAAATAATTCGCTTTAAGAAACAAAGCTGTATTGTAAATATTTTTTTTTGCAAATGAAAAGAATATATGAAACACAAATGATAAATTAAGCAATATTAACACACACAGTAAGGAACAATTAATATAACCAAAGTTCACAGCCTTTTAATTGCTGGTTAACCATAGGGTTTCAGAGTTCAGAGGATCTTTGTGGTAGATTCCTTTAGAAGTTCATTAATGATCAGTTCAGTTTTTTCCTTGGGAGGCTTTTCCCAAAGATCAATTTTTAAAGTTCCAGTGACGATCTGGGGTTAATTCAGTTGATGATTAGTTTAGTCTTTATGTGCAAATCCTTTCAGTCCATAATCCATAAACGTAAAGGAAAAAAACAATCCTACCAGTTCTCCACTTCTGACGGAAGAAGTCCATTCATCAAGTACAAAAAAAACCTGACCGCAGAGTTAGATTTCCTTTAATCGTGTTGATTTTGATGAAAAATGCATATCTCTGCCTCAAGATGCCATCTGCCACCAGCCAGAGCAGGACCCGCCCCCCTTCTCCTTCCGGCCTTAAGAGCTTCTTTTTTCCCGCGGTGAAGCAACAGCGAATCAGAAGGGGGAGCTAACGTCAGATGGTGAATCAGGAGGCGGAGCTAATGTCAGTTGACAGACGTCAAACAGTATTCAGTGAGTTATATTAGGAACACAGGTTACAGACAAATAACATAGGAAAAGGACCAAAAAGTCCACACAAAAGAATCCCCCCAAAACAATCCCACTGCATTCCCATCTAGATCACCGTCTTTGAAGCACACACACACACACACACACATTTATTACCTGTTGAAAGAGACTTGCACCTATTAATAACAGGTCTAAGTATGAGCCAAATTACCCTAGGAATTCTGAACTGTATCCAGGAAACGTACACATATATTCTGAAATTTTCCAGTTGAGTGTTTAAATGAGTGGCTAATTTTCTCCAGTTTCCAACAAGATATGAGGTCATCCAACCACTGAGTGTGAGTGGCAGGAGCAACGTCTCCACCTGAGTAAAACGGTGCGCCTCGTCAACAGCGAACGAAAAGATAGAGCCTCTCTTTTTTAAATGCACCTCATTCCCAGTGAGGCCAAGCAGAGCAACCAGAAGGTTAGGTTCCTGTCTGATATTTAAAATCTTGGTACTGAAAACCTCAGACCTCAGTAATCACCACCACAATAGTCTGACACACTTGGATTAATCAGTTAGTCCAGTAATGTAAGACTGGAAATAAAGGAGCTGGCTTAAGTTCAGGAAGTAGTGGAGCTGTGCATGAGGTCCATTGGATGAGACGTGTGTGTGCACATATTGTGTTGATCAGCTCAAGTATAAAAGTCCGTGCTTCATCTAAAACATAAAAAATTTAAAATAATCTACAAGATGAAACAATTGAGACAAATATGAAAATAATAAAATTAACAAAAATGAAGAAAAATAACATGTTTTTTACACAACATACTTTGCGACCACCTCTGGGTTCTGGCCCACCAGTTGAGAACCACTGGCTTAAAAGACTGTTTTGTGCAACGATGACTTACATCCAGGATGTCTACAGGTTCTTAAAAAGCCTCAAAATGTGTTAAATTGAATGTTATAAATATTCAGACCTTAGACATCAATGAAAAGTCGTCCATTTGAATTTGTCAGGTCTTAATCACCATAGTTATTTTCAATCGCAAATCCAGTGAATTAATTTTGTTCATTCTTTGGATTATTTTCATGTTTTTTGAACATTGTGAATGTACACTGGCGTTCACAAAATGAAATCACAATGAACATCTTCATTCTTACTCTTGTCCTTCTTATAAAAAAAATGTGTGGATTCACTTATAGTAACCAGAGGAGACATTACACATCTGTTCAGACCATGGTCTTGACTGTGCTCGTGTGTGCAGGTTTGACTTCTCAGTGACGGTCTTTGCCTTCCTCGGCCTCATTGCTCTTGCCTTCAACATGGAGCCGTTCTACTTCATCGTGGTGCTCAGACCACTTCAGCTGCTCCGGTGGGCTTTTACTTCTTCTATTAGATTATGGACATGGTAATATTTACACTTCCTTCATCCCTGAGGTTGATTTGGTTCTTTGTTTCTTTCAGCTTGTTCAAAATAAAGCAGAGGTATCGTAATGTGTTGGACACCATGTTTGAGTTATTTCCCCGCATGGCCAGTCTGGGGCTGACTTTAATCATCTTCTACTATTCCTTTGCCATTGTGGGGATGGAGTTCTTCGCCGGTGTAGTGTACCCCAACTGCTGCAAGTAATAATTCATAACTTTTTTATCGCTAGTAAATAAAACTGGACTATAAACAGGGCGTCTGCAAGTCTTTAGAAAGTTCATTTACTGTATATAAATGAGATCTTAGAAGTCATTAAATCATCTTAAATTTGAATTTGTCAGGTGTTAATTACGGAGACATTCAATATTTGAGTTTTAATTAGTTTTTGTCAGTGAGTCAAGCCCTTCTAAGTTTCTTCATGTTATACAAATCTGTGTACATGTAAATTCATTTTCTTGTATATTTCAATTTTTATTGATTTCTGTTGATTTTTATACCTTTTGTTGATTTAGTTACTTTGTTTATTTTAACAAGCATTAGCAACAAAATCACAATCGACATGTTTTTAATGGCGGGGGAAAGCGGAGCCTGGAGGAAACCCACATGGACACGTGGAGAACATGCAAACTCCACACGGGGGGCTCTGTGCCGACACCGTGGAGGATGTTGTGTGACAGTCTTAAATTAAATTGAATTGAATGCTTTATTGTCATATGTTTCCAACCGCAAGCAGTACAGAAAACAATGAAATTACTTTTCTCCCACTGAGGGGGAGAGGGCAGCAGCAACCAGGTTGGGCTGCTTTTGATGGGGGCCGGGGGGGCAGCAATGGGTTTGTAGAGTAAACATTATCCAGAACTAAGCTCCTAAGGGAGCATAATTATGGTATATAAGAAAAAAAACCCTCAGCACATTAGCAAACAGTTGCAACACAACACTCATTTACAAAGTATTTCCAGAGAGACCACTGGTTGTGTCGTGTGTGTGTGTGATCATGTCAAATTAGATGCATGTGTAGCCTTGTCAGTCCTGATAAGAGTTAGAATGTTGCTCCACCAGCATGTTCATGGTGTTACAGATAGCAGGCAGTTGCCATGGCGACACACATCCATGCAGTTCATTCTTCCAGGGTGAATAGTGATAAACCGGGGCGGAATGTGGGGGGGTCCAGCGCTGAATGGAGTTTAAAATCATCTATTAAAGGTCTTAAAAAGCATCAAAGTGTCTAATTCCTGTAGACACCCTGGAATTAGTGTTTTATAATGCTTTACTGGTTATTTGATTTTTATTGTTGCACTTGTTGCCAATGATTTGTATTATGTGCTATTTTCCCTCTTTTATTACATTTTTCCTGTATTTGCAGGGTCTTTTAAACACCTGTGCAACAACACCAGTGAAAATTACCTCGTTATAGTTTTTATGGTTCAGCTGATAAATGTCCCTGCTACACAGAAAATTAAAAGATGCACATATTATCCTAATAAAGATATTGTTTTTGAACATATTGGTGTTAACTGGAGCCTGCTTTATTTCACTGCACAGAAGGAAAATTCTAACCATTCTTCATTTAATGTTTTTCTTCTCAGCGCCAGCACTGTGGCAGACTCCTACAGACTCATCAACATCACCCATGGAAATAAAACGGTGTTGGAGGAAGGCTACTATTATCTCAACAACTTCAACAATATTCTCAGTAGCTTTGGTAATTCATGTCATTTCTGTTAAATATACGACCGGTATTGAGTTTTTGACAATACAAAGACAGAAAAGAAGCAGAATCTTTTTTCAGTACTTTGATTTCTCTGTGTGCGTCACAAAATATGTAGGATAATTTTAAACAAAAGGGTAGATAATTGTCTAAAGTGGCTGAGCATGGCTTTGGTTCAACACACAAGTTTTCAGTAGGAGTGATTGAGAGTACGTTTTCCATTTGTATTTCCTCTTAGTGTTTTATATCAATCATTAATCTAATTTCTTTGTCTTCAGTGACTCTGTTTGAACTGACTGTCGTCAACAACTGGTACATCACTATGGTAAGCTGTAATCACGAACACTGTAGAATAGAGAACAAATCACTCTTAATTAAGCCTAAGTAACTGTAGCAATAACCTCCACCCTGAATAAAAAGCCAGTATGGCACAAATACATATGGCAACAGGCAACAACTGAATGGCTAATATGTCTAACCAATCCTCTAGTCCTGTGTCTGAATCCTTAATCAGCGTCCATGCTTCAGTTTCATCATTGATCATAGGTGTTGCTGTTGAGCTGCTGTTGTTTTCACTCCCACAGGAAGGCGTGACCTCTATGACGAGTCACTGGAGCCGACTCTACTTCATGACGTTTTACATCGTGACCATGGTGAGGCGTGTGTAATTACACGTACCTGTGATATGTCAGTGAAACCATACCTTGCATTCTTGCTTTTCTCTCTGCATTGGTGCGTGTAAATGTTGTCATGCATGTCTGTACTCTCCAGGTGGTGATGACCATCATTGTGGCTTTCATTCTGGATGCGTTTGTGTTCCGCATGAACTACAGCCGCAAGAACCAGGAACCACTGGAGAACCCAGAGGGTGGGACTGAGTGTGTGTGTGGCTGAAGTGTGTTTAATCTTGCAGCATTACAAACTCAGAATTTTGGAACTAAATACTCTTGTTAGAGTTTTGAATGTTTTTTTTGCACAGATAATAAGATAAGTCCTGATTTTATCTTGATAAATTGTAGATCATTGTATACCGAGCTGCCTGTTAGATGTAACGTGAGTCAGAGGTCAGTAAGTCATCTATGTATCTCTTTATGAACATTTTCTAGATGAGAATGGAATTGTGTTTGAAGTCGAGGTGAGTCGTGATGAAGTGCTGGAGACTCTGGAGCTGTACAAACAGATGTGTCCTGGACAGTCATCACTCAGTTCTCTACAAGGCGTCCTACAAGCAATGGACAGGAGTGGGGTAAGAAATGCCACAATGCAAACTCTGTCCTAAGTTCTACACTTCAATTCTTGCTAAGTAGTTTCTCCTCTGCTTTGGTGCACACAGCACTCATCGTTGGTGTATCTAGGCCACAGGTCGAGGACCAAGAGTGATCTCAGCATGAAAATGTATGAGGAGGAAATACAGGTGAGGTACTAAAGTAACCTTTCCAGTCTGTCCATGAGCCTGTCTCTCACAAATACCTGACATAACTTTTTTGTGTTTCGTTTTACAGGAGTGGTATGCAGAGTATTCAAGAGAAAACCTGCCTCAGCCAGACCAAAGCTTGGAGCGGGAGCTGGACAGTCCTGACTCAAATCCATCTCCCTTCCCAGAGCCTCAGTTTAACTCACAGACTGGACCTCAAAGCATCAACTAACGCACAATGTACATTCACATTTTTGTAATGCTAAGACCTCCTCACTCCTCATATTTCCCGGTTCCACTACAAAACTCATCTGGGGCCTTTTGGACTGACATGGACACAAACACTGGCTCCATGTTTTTGTGTCCCTCAACAGACCAATGTGCAGGGCTGTTCCTGAGCCAGCAAAGCAGAAACATGTTCTCCTTTGGCCTTTTTCAAAGACTATAACTACGGTTATGTATGTATACTGTAGGACATCTGTGACCTCTTGTAAATTATGTAGTTCTGAAACCTGATGCCTTAGATTAATGGCTCATTGACCAGTATTAACAATGACACTACTAAATTGTCAAAAGACCAAAAGTATAAATCCTTAACACACCTTTAAGCTCAACCCAGCAAAACAACCCACCTGTGTATCTCCATAACTAATGTCTCAAATATTTTACTTTTATAACTTCTTATTCTGTATTTGAGTTAAAAAGGGATTTTAATAAACTGTTGAAACTGCAAAATAATTTATCGATTACTAGTCAATTATTGACTTAACCCTCAACTACAACTAAGTCATTTTAGTTGTAAAAAAAATTCTGTGAACTGTGGAAAATTCTGAGAACATTTTCCAGTTTCTTTCCTCTTCTATGACAGTAAACTGAGCATCTGAGTTGTGAATCCAACATGTGAAGACATCCTGGGCTTTGAGACTCAACTTTTCTGAATTTTGCAACAATTTGTGGTCCAAACAATTACTTAGTCCCTAATCAACATTTAATTAATGATGAAAATACTCATTAATTGCAGGTTTTTAATAAACTAGGTAACTGAGCAGTGCAACATTAACCACTATTATGTTCGTGATTAAAAAATACTGAACAGCAAACAGCTCACATTATTAACTGGTTTACTGTGACATGTAACAATAAAATGTCCCAAACCAAAATAATTTATTTTTTACAGAGCAGCTTTGTACAAACTCATTTCAACTTGTATTTAGTACATTATGTTGCAAAGTACAATCACCAAATACAACTGATTTTTACAACTTGCATTTCCTTGTTCCGGTTGAATTAAGGCACAGTTAGAGTCACCAGACAACTCTAGTTTGTCATGATAACTAGCAACTGTTCAGCTCAGGAAAAGAGGCCTGTTGATACTTGTATAAACCATACACCAGTACACATGTAAAACATGACGACGCTCACTGCAACCTCTGTTCCAGTGTTACCTTGCTTCATATGGCAACATCCCTTGTTTCAGACTGGCTTGAGTTTCCGGTCTATCCTATGTGGATCTTCCCAAACTCAGTGAGGAGTGCAATGATAAGGAAGACACAGTAGAAGACTAGGAGAAAACCCCCGTATGCTCGACCCAAGTGGAAGCGGCACAGTGGGATGGTGATGAAGGACATAACCAAAGACAAACCGAGAGATCCTGCAAGCACCCACGTCAGCAAACCCTCTGGTTCCAACTGAGGAAGAAAAACAGACATTGTTATATTGTAATGATCTCTTAATGTTTGACCACAATTGTAATCTGCTGATGTGTGTGTGTGTGTGTGTAAAATACCTGCACTTCAGAATGTGTATTTACCCTCTGCACCAAACACCCCAAACCCACCCCAAACAGCATGTCTGAGGGCAACACAGTCAAGGACAAAGCTGCTGTTATCTTATGAATAGTTAACAAATGTACTGACACTCACGAAAATAAGGATACTGAAAATGATGCCTCCAAAGCAGGCAGATATGGCCATGCGTGGGTAACCCTGCCTGGCCAAAGTGATGTCAGAAAAACAGTCTGAAAAGAGAATTTCACACAGGTGCGGTTGTAGAATTTAAGGTCAACTATACATTTGTGCATGTTTGGGGGGGGCTACACAAATATTCACCTCCTACACTGTTGCCCCAAGCCAGCAGAGTCAGCCCAAGCACGGTGTTACTGAGACTTCCGACTACACCGAGCATGTGCAGAAGACTGACGACTTCAGAGGCAGCAGCACTGATCAGCAATGCACTGACTGCAAAGCCTAAAAGAGCAAACACCTGAGGAGACAAAAGAAATGCATCACACTCTTAAAAAAAAAAAAAACCCACTATAGAGATGATAAATTAATCATACTGGAGACATGGACTGTTGAATCTACAGGAACTTGGACATTCCTTTAAAACCTATAGGAATCCTTATATTTGAGCCATTCCACGTTTGGTCATAACTAGGCCTGTCACACTAACTTTTTTTGTTACTCGATATATTGGTCTAGAAGGCATTGCAATTAATGATATTTATTGACATATTTTTACACAGAAGAAGGAGATAAAGATGTCAAAGTTAATGTGCTGCATGCTACCAGGGCTGTTATGATAGAAGATACTGTCGCTACCCGATCCGCAGCTTGAAACCAGATTAGTTCCATGCGTGTGTGAGGATACTTCCTGTCCTGTATTTCCAAGTAATCTACTTCTGTTTCTAGAATAGGGTTAGGGTCAGGCTCATTGTTCAGCCCTAGTCATAAGCCTGACCATAACCCTATTTAATACGAAGTAATCTACTGTATTATATTTTGAAATACAAGTGGCAGGAAGTAGCATCGTTACACATGTGGAACAAATAATGAAAAGAGGGAAGAAGCAACAGATGTGAAATACTACCAAAAAAAAAAAAAAAAAAAAAAATGGAGCTGGTTTCAAAGCCAAACTATAAATCTCGGGTGGAATTATGACTTTTAAGTCAATTGAAAAGAGAGAGCCATTTAACTTAAACAAGCAAATATAAACAAGCAATACAACCTCTGCCATTTCCCTCCCTGCTGTGTGTGTTATGAGAACCTACCCTTCTCCCTGTCAATCATAAAGACAGGATAGGAGAGCAGAGGAAAGGGAGCTGCAGCATAACCAAAAACATGCATCTTAGCATAATTTTTTCTGTTCGTTCGATAGATCAGTTGAATATTGTGACAAGCCTGGTAAAAGTACTGAATCAATTAGCAATAGTGAACAGGATGAGTTAAGATGTTTGATGCAGGATGTTCTGAAAAGTGACATAACTTCATCTTTCCCTCCTAACTTGGCTAATTTGGCTTTTTTAAAATTATTTTGTTCATTTTGTTTATCCATCATTCATGTTTTTATTATTTTTGTTCATTTTGTATATTCTTCTTCATTCATGTTTATTATTATTTTGTTGATCATCTATGTAACAGCAATTTCAGAGAATACTAGTTTCATGAACGTGCATCCATGTCGTCTGCATACCCGCCATGTCAGTGTGATGGCTCAAAAGTGTCTGAACCAATTCACCTCAAACACAAAATAGATATTGACCATTTTCAAATCATATTTGATCAATCAACTTCTGGGATAGGCGGTGCTTGTAACTGTTTGAAAAAGAAAACAATCCTCAAATTTCTCCCACTTGGGGCTACATATTTCAATAGATATTTTTAAGATTTCATTTTTGTCATTTTATTCAGTGGTTTAATATTTGTGACTGCACATTTGGAACAGCTCAAGTATGATAAGGATTCCCACGTACAGAGATGGCAGGTGTTTTGATAATTTTGTCCATAGTGTGTGCTTACTGGGTGGTAGGATGGTGGGTGGTCGTTGGTGGTGGTACAGAAGACAATGGCAGACAGAAAAAGACCCAGAAGAAACGTCAAGAGCCAAAGAGGAAACTGCCCCTGGATCAGATAGCCTGCATCTGGACATTAATAAAAAGGGAAATAAGTGTTTTCAGACAGGTAAGGTGACTTGTCCATCCTCGTATCTTCTCTTTTCCACAGTGGTTTGAAATGGCATCAGGTCATCTACATTGCATCTATATTTTGTCTTTTGTTTTGAACTGCATAAGGAGCTGCAGAAAGACAGTATATACACTCAATGGCCACTTCAACAAGGTACACTTGTTAATACAAATCATTAGCACAAATATGCGATAATCAAGTTACATGGCAGCAGTTTAGTGCATTAATTCAGTAGGCACAGTCGAGTGGGCTGGTCTGAGTATTTTAAATACTGCTCTACTGGAATTTTCACACACAACCATCTCTAGAGTTTACAAAGAATAGTTTGCCAAAAGAGAAAATATCCAGTGAGCAACAGTTCTCTGGATGGAAATATCTTTTTTGATGCCAGAGATTAGAGGAGAATGGTCAGATTGTTTCAAGGAGATGGAAAGGTAACAGTAATTTACATGACCCTTTATTATAACTGAGTCATGCAGAAGAGCATCTATAGATGTACATGTCGAACCCTGAAGCAGACGGAGATGAGTAGCAGAAGATGGCACATGGTGACACTCTTGTCAGGTAAGAAGAGGAAACTAAGGCTTTCATAATGCCTCCATAGAAGTGGTCAGTGGAAGGTTGGAAAAATGTTGCCTTGTCCAGCGAGTCTCGATTTCCACCACAACATTTGGATGTTAAGGCAATGATTGGCTCAGCAACACGAAAGCATGGATTCATCCTACCTTGTATCAACTCTTCAGGCTGCCTGTGGTGGCACATGTTGGCACTTTTAGTAATAACAGTGCATTGCTTAAATGCCAGCCAACAGCCTACAGGTATAATGCTGCTGTCTGTGTGTGTCCCTTTATGACCACAGAGCACACATCTTATGACAACTAGGAGGCTCAACCCAGCAGTAGCAAGGGGTATGTGTGAGTGGTCTGTGTGTGCATGTTTAAACTCTGGCTTTTTTCCTTAGATTTTGGCTCCTGCTGCAGTTTTCCTGCAGTCACAAGGACTGATTATTATGACTGCAATCCAAATAACAGCCATGAAAACGTCCTATGTGCAGGATTTACACCTTATTCTTAGATTATGTCTGCACAATCATGATGTGATTATACTTACATGCTCCAGACTGGAAGGCGAAAACACACACCAGAGGAGCGGTGATGAGATGGAGGCAGTTCAGTGGGCGTCTCCAGTTCCTGTCCTCTTTGTCAGGGTCGACTATAGGAACACAGAGCAGCAGCAGGAACTCCAGAGGAGTCTTAGGAGTGAAAAACATAAGCGAACAATCATCTAATTACTTTTCAAACTTCTTTTAATGATTTCCCTCTTGTTAATTGCTTATCTCCTTCTGTCTACCATTACATTCACCTTTACCACTTTCAGCACCCTCCATCTCAGTGGTTTTCTCCTCCACTTCCTGCCGTCTACTGGGTTTAAAGAACTGAGCAGGATGTGACTTGTGGACTCCAAGTAAGGCAGAAGAGGCCTGTACTCTGATTCTGAAAAACACAGGTACATGTTGTGCATATACAAGGGCATAGGTCCCATTTCACCTGTTGATTTGTTTATGCAACAATTTGCATCTTTTCTGCCTACGGGGCAAGAATAATGGCACAATAACAGAGAAAATACATTTTAAAAAATAAGCAACAAATGCATTAGAAACTAACATAACAGCTACATTTTTCTAGGTTGTATTAATTTATATACAACATGTAATAGAATGAAGATTTTTATTTTTATTATGATTATCTTAGATCACAATGAACAATGAATAAAAAAATGAACAAAAATAACACAATCATGAGAGGATCAAATCCTTCATTCCCCTGAAATCAAAACCTCTGCATAAATCATCTACTGTTCAGAACAGTGTCCTACCGTATTCCTGATGGTTGGTCCGTCCACTCAAACAGGGAACATCATCATCAGATGAATCAGATGAGGTAAACTCTGCTAGAAAGAAAAAACATGTTCGATGTAAATTATGCAGCTACTTTTAAAAACTGTATGTGAATAAGTGAATTTATCTAACCTGGGTAATGTTCATTCTGGATACTCTCGTTCATCGAATGCTTCTGCCGGTTGTAGATGTAGGCGCTGATGATTACAGTCAGTACATAGACAACATAGAGACCCAAGTAGCCTAGAGGAAAGAGGAAGCAAATGTGCACAACTGTTACAATGTGGTCAACGCACACTAAACTGCTTTTCAAAGATGGCAAAGACCAATAGTGGCTGTTAAAATACTAAGTGTAAGCATCTATCTTTGTCTAGTTTGTTTAAACTGTGCTGATAAAACCTATTACAAACCTTTTATTAGTATCTGCAGAAATGTGCCTTAACAGTGGCTAATAACATTCTGCAGTGGGACTAGTAATACCAGGGCAAAACAATGCTTTGACAATAAAAAAAAAAATTCCTGCTATAATCTTAAGGGTAGTTTGATATTCGGTTCCAAATGTACTGACTAATTCCTTTCAGTATGATTAATTTATTTAAGTTGCTTATTTTTGAGGCTTATCATTTTAATTTCAATACGACTGGAGTTGATATCGGCTGATTAATCAGTCATCAGCTTCCTACTGCTGCCCATTACCAGCCACTATCAGCCTTTAAAAATCATCTCAACACCCCAGTCTACATAAAGCATTCTTGTACTCATTGGAAAATACCTAAAAATGGCTACAAGATAAATGTAAATGCTCTATATATTACATATGTGTAAGTTTATAGATGATGTATCCACAAAAAGACTAATGCACATTCATAACTAACTGCACAAACCGGCAGAAGTAGTAGTAGATGAACAAAAAAACGGTTTATCTACCTAGTGTCTCTCCCAGTGACACGGTTCCTCTGTATAGAATGACAAACGTCCAAAACACCGCTGCCATGTAGAAGATGACGTCTCGCAGAAACGGACGCGATGCCACGGCGAAAGGCTTCACCATCGCCACGCTGCCCGCAACGACGGTGGTGACAAAAATACCAGCACCTGTGGACAGAGGGAGAGAGAATTGACAGGTCATTACCCTTCAGAACACTGCATTTACTTAAAAACATATATGTAATAATAATGGGAACTGCAAATATTTTTGTGAATACAGTATTTCAAGTTGAGCTTAATTACTACATTAATAAGTGTACTCTCAATGCCACCAGTTTATTTTTCCCCAGATTGGATTGAAATACTGCATGTACTGAAAATGAGGATAATTTACAACATGAGTAATGCAAATCCTTTTTTCAACCTGAAAAATCTGTTATTTTCAAAAAGCAATATTAACACTGGAAAAGGCTTAATTTGGAGCTGAGATGCCCATATTTTACCTATATGCTCTCATGCTTTTTAATGTGAAAGGTGAGTTGGCAATTGGAATGGCTCTTATGCATTGTGTGTGGAAAGGATAAAAAGACATATTTCAATGATTATTCTGTTCATATATGTGTGTGTGAGAGAGAGACACTGTACTTACCAAATAAAGCTCCAACAGCTAGCCCAGCTGTGTGTGGATGGGTGAAAGCTGCCATGGCGCTGAAGATATCAGGAGCTCCATTACCAAGAGCCAAAAAGGTCACCCCCTCAGCACAAACACCAGTCAAGGACAGCGTTTCTTTACATAAAATCACTTGGTGGAAAATCTAAAGGAGTAGTAAAACTTTGGATCTGATTTGTTATATCCTGACAGCATAATTACCTGAAGTCATATTGTAAGGTTTTGGGGTTGCTAAGGCACAGTGAATCAGAAGCGTTAGGAGAATAGACTTAGGCAGGTATCACAGTTTGGCCATAATATGACTTTGGCAATTATACTTTGAGGTTAAATATATGATTATGTTAAATAATAAACAGAAGGATGAAGGATACAGCTACATTGTGAGTGAGGTGCAGAGTGGTGGATATGGCTGACAGGTTGGGACAAAAACTGTGGAGAAAGTGAAAATAATTTAGTACATGACCTTGAAAGGAAAATACAATGTCATCAAACCTTTGACAAAATATTCTTATGATTTTTGGATACTAAAACAATGACATTAATTTTAAAATTAAATAGTGCTGTAACACAAAGACAGCAATGTTAAGTGTGTGTGAAGTGACAGTGGTTGAATTACAAAAGTAGAATACGTTCCGGCTTCCAACTCAAGTGAATCATGACTCATGTGACTGCAAATGCTGCGTAGATGACACACACACACAGCATGAGCTTGTTAAAGTGCAGTTTCACTTGCAAGAGCTGAAAACTGAGTGAAAATGACTGATTTATAGCCGCTGTGAAGGACAGATCAGATAAACAAAGAGGAATCAAACAATCTGTCAAACACACACTGAATGTGACTTACAATTTAGAGGCAATGAGTCCAAGAATGATGAACAAAAAGAGCAGCCATATAATCTGTGGAGAATCAGAAGCCCGCTATGGTCAGGTGACTTATGGTATTAACACACACACACACACACACACACACACACACAGCTTTGACTACACTCTTTGTATTGTTCTTGCAATGTTTCCATTTACAAAACTGCATACATTTGCAAAACTAATACAGTTATCCCCTATGCCCAAAATAATATATCTAAAGGCAGTTATGTTGCCATAGGGGGAATTCATGAAGTTTGCACATTCACTAGCATACCATTATCTGGCAAAATGTGAAATGACTGTAAAGCCAGTTTAACAAATCTAGGCTCTCCCACAGTACATTCAACTTCCTCATACAGTATGACTGGCTGCACAGTTTCAGTAAAAATGCCCTCCACCCACACACACACACACACACACACACACACACACACATACTGCTTACACAGAAAGTGATGGTGAGAGGCGTGAGATTAGGAGGAAGCAGACAGAAAGCCAGATTAAGGTAGTTGATGAATCCATCTTCCATGTTACAATCAGTTGTGTTCTTCACAAATTCACAGCGGTCCACAGCACTGAGCTTCATCACAGAGTCACACTGAGCACACGTGTGGACACAGACAGAACATTCAGCTTTTAAGTCCATCAACATGTATCTACAAATATTAGTTAATAATACAACAAACATTCAATAAAAACATGAACTATGCAGTTAAGGAGTATATATAATTCAGTTAAATGATAAATACATATTCAGTTCACTTAAATGATACACATTTTATGAGTATACATTTCTTAAAAAGGTCAGAGAAAAATAACAGACATGTTTGTTTTCAATGGGCCATTTTTATAGCAGAGTATTAAAAATCAATGTCCCAGTAAAGCAAGACAATTACAGAAGTGTAGCTCATGCCTCTTATTTCGTGATGCAGATTCACATATAAAATTAACAGACCCTTGCTGTGGCTGCCAGTTTGACCAGCCATGACTGAGTACTGCTAAAATGTAACTGACTTTTCGTATTAATCAGGACTTAATCTAGTGAAAAAGCAACATGTGTAAAAACCTCCACATTCAGTTCCTACACATCAAACAATAAGCTGTATCCAAACTCACCACAGTGGTTCATACACTGCCTGGCCAAAAAAAAAAAGTCACCACCTGAATTTAACTAAGCAAATACAGTAAGAGCATTTCCACACGCACAATGCAAAGGGAACTCAAGGGATTGGGACTGAACAG
>JAQQAE010002117.1:0-23116 GCA_029823295.1 Pseudamia nigra
AAACCTCTCTTATCTTTTTAAATGGGTGAACTTGCACATTTTTACATTTCCCAATACTTGTTGTCCCCACTGTATGTACAACATGACATATGACACACATTTTAGCTGACAACGTCTTAAAATGTATTCATTGTATTTTCATTTTGTTTATTCTTTTGGTCATTTGTATTGATTTTGTTTGTTAACATGTTAATTTTTATTCAGTTTGTTGATCATTTCCATGTTTGTTTTGATCATTTAATGAATTATTTTGTACATTATTATACATTCATAATCATTTTCATTTATGTCAGTTTATTTAGTTTATTTTCTTACTCATCTTCATTTATTTTGCTTAGTATTTTATTCATTCTAGTAAAAAAAAAATTGTGATTATTTTAGCTATTATTAATTTTGTTCATTATTTTCCTTGTTTTTTGTTTACTTCCTTGACTATTCTGTTAATTTCTATTCATTTTCATCAAGTTGATGTATTATTTTAGTGTATTTTGTCAATGTTTGTTCAGTTTCTTTATTCTTTTGTGTATGTAATGAATTATTTGCTTCAGTTTTTTCCTAATCGTGTTCAGTATTTTGCTTATTTTTGTTCATTTTCTTGGTTTTACTTGATTAAATTGTTGATTTTATTTTCATTATATAGCTCATTTCTTTCCTCTTGTTGCTGATTTAGTTCTTTTTTTTTTTGTTGTTTATTATAATGTGTTACTTCCATTACCGGACAAAGGCATGGGAGCCACTGGGGAGGGGCTCAAGAGAAATGTGGTTGGAGACCCCTGTACTGCAGTACTGGGCCACTTAGGTTTGTTTTAACAGATTATAATGACCACACATGTGCATTTCTCAATTACAATAGAACCAAAATACACACAAAATATATATAACATTTCAGAGTCCTACTGTATATTTATGTGAAATGTTTTGAACTGATTGGTGCAGAAAATATGAGATCTACTGCATTTTATTCAACATGTCAAGTTATTGTTTGGGACAGTTTTTGCTACAGAAATGGGCATCACAGTAAATGTGGATTATAGCCTGTTGAAGCCATTTAGTTCCAGTATTTGTGTTTATACCTTGCATGTTTCCTGTATTTTTATTTACAATCCTAAAAGTGTTTATTTGTAAGTTTTACCCACATAGCAAT
This sequence comes from Pseudamia nigra, assembly GCA_029823295.1. Taxonomy (NCBI): domain Eukaryota; kingdom Metazoa; phylum Chordata; class Actinopteri; order Kurtiformes; family Apogonidae; genus Pseudamia; species Pseudamia nigra. Next base: position 1,145 of record JAQQAE010002117.1, read on the forward strand.
TTTAAATGTGTAACATTTTATAGCAATACATTTTGTGCATGCATAGGATCATTGTAAAATTGATAACAGCGTAAGACAAGGCAACAAACCCTGGCCTAAGACTTTTGCGCAGTGCTGTGAATAGAATAGAATAGAATAGAATAGAATAGAATAGAATAGAATAGAATAGAATAGAATAGAATAGAATATCCCCACGGGGAAGTTTACCATGGACTCAAGGTGCTGACACAAAAGCTGCCACACATCAATAAGAACCGACACTATAAATTGTCCTCATAAATAAAGACATCATGTATACTCTGCTACCATATGATAAGACTCTGGGGAAATCCTCCTCAACCCACTTAAATCATTGTTGCTTGTGTCTACATGACAATTGCAAAAAGTGGCAGCATCTGTTTCATGTGCTTCACCACCTGAGGTGCAAACCAATTGAATTATAATGATCACACTCAGACTGTGGCTTATCAACCTGGTACCACAGTATATTTACATGTTCATGTGGTGGCAGCGGAGATAAAATCAATCTCCTGGACATACCTTAATGCCCTGTAAAGCTACTTGAAGAGTCAAGTGGGTCGTTTGTAATATGAAATCACATCCCTCAAGAACCGGGCCCCTCATTTTCATCAAACATACTGTACTGTACATGCTCATTGATATTCTGGACCAAGCTCAAAAAGCTTGGGATTAAATCCATTTTCTGAGGTCCAGATATTCTTTCTAAGTAGAAGCCCTTGGGTCCCATAACTAATTGATTTGTAACACATTAAAGAGCACATATTGGCTGCTGGGCGCTGTAGTGGACTGCACAGAGCTTATTATATTGTAGCTTTTGTCACGGTGATTTAGGAGCCGCCGTTATGACTACCCACCCGGACCCATGTCTCTTCTGCCTGCTAATAGATTGTGGAGAACTGTATTTGCACTCTAAGAAACCTGTCGTATCGTCTGGAGCTGGAGATGCCACCATCCCGGCTGTTGGGAGGACAAGAACTGGATGGCTTACTGGGTTGTGAGTCGCCCAGTAAAGAGGTGGATTCCAGCTGCTGGGGTCGCAAGAAAAAGAAGAAAAAAAAGAGTTCAGCAGAAGACACAGTGAGTTATAGATTTCAAACCTGCAAATTTTATAAAACTTTGTAAAAAACTGTCCTAACTCTGTGATTGTTTCCACAGTGGGATGGCGTGGGACCTATTCCAGGCTTTTCAAAGTCTCCCAAGGGGGCAGAGATGCTGTGGCACCCATCTGTGGTTAAGCCTTACCTTACACTCTTGGCAGAGAGCTCAAATCCCGCCACTCTGGAGGGTGCTGCTGGGTCCCTTCAAAACCTTTCAGCTGGCAACTGGAAGGTACAGCTCCAGGTTTTCTGTATCTGTGTACACAAACAATCACACATTCTTATTCCTCATGTGTATATACTTTTAAATGTGCTTTCCATCAGACAAAGCATCAACTGGACTGGTCAGAACATATTTAACAACTAATTTCCAGTCTGTTACGCAAGCTAATGTCAGTTTTTACAAACACTCTCCACTTAGTTTGTCCCTGTATCATCTAAATCAATGGTTCTCAACTGGTCTGGCTCCGGGACCCACCATCATCTCTTAATGTCAAGCCATGACCCAAAGTCAAGGAAAATGTTCAACTTCTCAAATTTATTGAATGAAAAGATCATGTAGTTTGATCCTGCGATAGTAGAATAGAATATCACAGAATGCCACAACAAAAAACAAGTTTAATGATAAACCAATATCACCAGCAAGTGATGGTGCTTGAGAGGGAAATATTCCCTTTTACTCTCAATTAGCTGCATTTTAATTAAACCAAAACTCTTCACTTAAGTAAGTTCAGCCTTTTTAACAGACTCAACAGTGCTTTCATGCACAAACATGAAATAAAAAAAGTCCAACTACTGAGAAGTAGCTTCAAAAAGACTCAAAATGTTTAGCTGAGAATCCTCACACTCTGAATCTGTAACAACCAACACTGCACTATGGAAAATACTCAGTAACCACAATCTCAAAATAAATTAAAGAAAAAGTGCAATTCAAAGGATTCAAGTACACAAAATGAACTTTTCCTCATCAATAGTTAAATAGTGAAAAACAGTGCTTTGAAGAAAATTAAGCAGCACTCACTTCAACCTTAGGTGTAACACTGACATTGTAGACCTGAGGAGGAAGTAACAGAACTGGGCATGGTTTTTGGTCCTGACAAGAGCCTCAAAGTCTGGAGCTATGAAAATGTTGTGCCCCCTACCCAGCACAGACATGTTTAATGCATTTAATTAGTCCAACACATCAGCAAAGTAAGCAACTTGTTAATAAACAGGTCTGCAAGAGGCGGATTGTTCTGGTCAAGAAAGGCTGTGATTTCAGCTTTTAGTTCATAAAACAGGACAGTACCTTTCCCCTCGAAAGCCAGTCCTCTGTGATGGTGTGGGGCTTCTTTAACTTCACAATACAATGTCCCACCTGGTGAGATGCACGGAGTGCCTGTTCTTGTTTCGAGCATAACGAAGTAAAACACTTTTGTGATGTCCTCAGGTCCAGAAGTCGTCTTCAGCTTTGACAGCTTCATTGGTTTCATGTGCCAACACCTCGCTGCACAAAACACACTGATGTTTTTGTCCTCAATATAAGAAAATCCGTATCTCATATAGTCTGCATTGCGATTAGAGTGTGAATAGATGACACACTGTTGATTTTTTTCTTAACATTTTTTGCCCAGGCAAAGGCTTGCGACCCACTGAAAATGGGTCCGCAACCCACCTGTTGAGAATCACTGATCTAGACGATTTGAAGTTGTAATGCCTTTGTCTCGCGTGTTTTTGTGCATACAGTTTGCAGCTTATATTCGAGCAGCAGTGCGTAAGGAGAAAGGGCTGCCCATCCTGGTGGAGCTCCTGCGGATGGATAATGATCGAGTGGTGTGTTCAGTCGCCACCGCCTTGAGAAACATGGCACTGGATGTTAGGAACAAGGAGCTCATAGGTAAGGAGTCACACTGTGAAGCAGCTAATGCGTACTGCAGATTGTAATAGCACAGAAACGCAGTACACAAACATGAAGATATACAGTAGAATGATGTACTCACATGACTGTAATGAGTATAGCAATTCAAGAGTCAATTCTATGCATGTAAAATGTTGCATGTGCAAGAGAAATACATGCAGTGTGTGAAATAACATGCACATCATGACTGAGCATTTCAATGGCTGTAAAATGTTAATCCATGCTTTTCCTGATATTACTTTCTTACTGGAACATCCCACTTGAGGGACAAACAAGACTTTCATTCATTGGCTCTCAGTTCTTTTTAATAGGTTCTTTAACCAAAACAGTGGATGGCTTGTTGTCAAGTTGGATGCACTAATGCACGTGGAGATACAGGCGTACAAAATTCCATATGAGGAAAAAAATACCCGACATATTGTATTAATGCAACCAAATTATTAGTTTACTCCTCTACACTAAAGAACTAATGAACTAAAGAACTGTAGCCAACACTGACTTGCACTCTGCTTTACTTTGAAAGTGATGTTTTTTCCCAGATGGCTGCACAATTTACCCATCAAGATCATAAACATATTTGTCTGTACTTTTTATGCTTTCATCTTGGCAGGAGGGTAGGGGCTTCTCTGCTAATATTATCTGCATACTGTATGTTAATGTGGGACTGTGGTCATTATTGTGTTATATCAATGTGTCTAAAATTTGCACTTTTGAGAGATATTGTGGCTTAAAAGACTCTGCTGCAATTCTGTGTGTTAGAACAGCAATTTGCCTTCCAGGTCTGTGCACTGTTCATGTGACTGAAAATTATAAATGTGGTAGTATAAAATATAAAACACATACCGTTATATTATTACATGAAAAACATATATAGACATTTGGCTGGACATTACTACAATGGTGTAAAAATTCCAAAAGGTAATTTTGTACACAATATACTTGCTGACAACTTGAACCCTCTTCAACAAATGCAGTTTGTATAGTTTTTAACTGCTTTAATGACTGTTTATTTTTCCTGTCATCACATTTTGCCCTGTTTTGCTCCATAAAGAAGTCTTATTAAAAGAAAAGCAAATCCTTTATGTGCTCACTGTGTGAAATTAATGAGCGCGTTCCAGCAAGGCAGGAGTGATGCCTGTGGGAAAATGGAGAATAGCTGCAGTGTGTTTTAAGGTATTTGTGCTGCATGAAGGAGGCTGAAGGAGAGATGTGGGGGTAGTCCTGTTTTTAACACCAGGACGCACACACCACAATGCCCTTGCAATGATAACACAGTGTCATTTTGCAAAACTGCTTGCCTCACTGCAGTCTGAAGCAAAACCCCTATAAGTCATTCACCTAGAACCTAGAAATGATGTAATATACTTTTGCTGCATCATTTAGACATTATGCAACCTTTTAATGTGTACATGTGTAAACCAAACCCTCTCTTCTGTGTGCATAAGCCTCGAACCACAAGCTTGTTTGTCAGTATGCAATAGCTGCACACCTCACATTCCCTCCTCCTTCTTAGGGAAATATGCAATGAGGGACCTGGTCAACCGTCTCCCTGGGGGAAACACCACCCTATTGTCGGATGAAACCGTGGCAGCCATCTGTTGCACCCTGCATGAGGTTACCAGCAAAAACATGGAGAATGCCAAGGCCTTGGCTGACACGGGCGGCATCGAGAAGCTGGTCAACATCACCAAGGGCAGAGGAGACAGGTGTGCTACAGCAGCATGTATCCATCTGAACACTTTTCATGAGGATGTAGAGAGATCACTTACACAATCCTGACTCAGTAGCATGTGCACACACCCGAGCATTGAGCTGCTGACACACAAACATTCACCTAACACGTTTTTGCATAAAGTTACCTGCACACTGGACAGTAGGAGTTTAATACACACTTTTACACTTTTAAACATTTGCATACTGGAGCAATGAGGAGCCACAGCCACAGGGAAGGTGATTTTGTGTACATTGAGGTCTCAAGTCCGTATGGAATGATGGAATAGCAGCTATTTCTGGACAACTATATATTCAGTAGTGTTCTAGGTTAAAGCACCGTGGGGCACATTATTTCTCTCATCATTCTATCCTGCAATATTTACTGTGTTGTTTTAAAGGAGGTTAAAGTGCACAGGAATGCTCACTAACATGTTTGTGTTTTCCTGGTTTTAGGTACTCTATGAAGGTGGTCAAAGCAGCTGCTCAGGTACTGAACACGCTGTGGCAGTACCGGGACCTACGGACCATCTACAAAAAAGTAAGCATGTTGGAATTAATAACACGGGCTCAGTATTTTCATGTTAAAGAAAGGTACTTGTTCTTGGCTCTTTCCATAATAACTCTCCCAGTTAAAGTTTTTGAGTTTGTGGTACTTTGTGAAAAATGTATTCCAGAAATGTATCCCTGAAATTTTGCTGCCCAGTACTTTTTTTTTTAGTCCTCTGAGCTTTTTTGTTTGAAATTTAACTGAACATCCAAGAAACCCTAAGGGTAATTTGTAGCATATCTTTATGTAAATAGCTGTTATGTAGTTACGTACCTATCAATGAATACTTTTCCATAAAGTTTGGAAGTTTGTACTATTAGACCATGAGTGTAACATATGGTTTTTAAGAAAAGAGAAAGGAATGTTCTTGCTCCACTGTGACCAAGGATGTATTTTTAAAAACACCACAGAAGCACATAACAATATTCAACAGTGTGCCAGTTATTTAAATCAGTTTTTCCTTCCAGGACGGCTGGAACCAAAACCATTTCCTCACTCCAGTGTCAACACTTGAGCGGGATCGGTTCAAGTCCCAGCCAACCCTCCCCACCAGCACCCTTCAGATATCCCCAGTCCACCACCCTGGTACATTCAGTTAGCTGCAGCCCCTATCAGCCCAACAATATACACAGCAACGAAACAAAAACCCTCCAGAATGTAATTTGGTGTTGTTTTTGTTTCTCTCCACAGCTGCCAGTGCCACATCGTCTCCTGCCATGCTGGGCATCAAAGAGCATAGAGACACGAACAGAGACTATCATAGAGCACAGTCAACTATGCAATTTTATAATTACCAAGGGGACAACAGTGTACATAAAAACCAGTATACAGGTACTTGAAAAGTCCTCAATTCCCGAATATACTTAAAAGTCCATACAACTACTCTTTAAGTCACATTCAGACCATGTCACTATCTGCACCAGACTGTAATTACAGACTTAGCCTCTGGCCTTCTCTGTACCAGACATTATCTATGTTGTCCCTCACAACGCTCTGGGCAGACTCCATAGCCTGTCCCCCCTCTGTGCCGAGACGGCCCTCTTGTTATCGTCTGTACCAAAGGCTGCAGGCCCTCAGACAGTCCGTTACTCAGTCAGTCACCATAATTTGCAGCATTTCAGAGCTGCTCAGCAGTGAACTGGACCAGCCAGTGAGTGGTGCTCAGATGCTCCACAATGGCACTATTGTTAGTCGAACCAAGCCCCAACAGTCAGACAGGGCATTGAGTGGGAATCCACACAGACTACAGCCAGACAAGAGATCTCACCAGCCCACGCCTGTGGTAGGAGCACTGGGAGGGTAGAGTAAACAAAAGAGCCACGGTCTCAACAGTCCATGCATTACATAGCAAAATGGAAATAGAGTTTTCAGATTCCTTTGGTTAAACAAAGTGCCAAGAAAAATACCCATCCCGTGGGCTATGTAAACAACAGAGTAGCAATGGCCAACTCTATTATTTGATGTTATTTCTCTCCCTAGCACAGCAGAGCATTTCTTGATCCTGCTCTGTCTAAATACAGACATTGCCCTTTGGGGATAGGCAAACTTTCCACTGATCTGAAGTGTATTTCCAGCGTAAACGGAATATCAGAAACATTTCTCATTTGTGTGTGTGTTTCGTTTTTTTCTTTTTTGTCAGGGTCTGGAAAGCCTTCTCCGTATTACTATTCCTCACCTACTAGAGAAGAGCCCAGAAGAACACAGGTAAATATAATACATTTTTTTTCTCTGGCATATTTGCCAAACGTCTTCCTGTTCAGATGCATAATTTTCCTTATTTATCCTGTGTCTTAGGAGAAATTCAACAATACCATAAAACTACTGGGTTGAGTCTGTCAACATTCATTTCATCACACTTATTCTTTTATTAAATGTGGCCATTGGAAAAAAGTTAAACCCCTACACTACCCGTCAAAAATTTGGACACACCTTCTCCTTTGGTATTTTTTCTTTATTGTTATAATTTTCAAAGTTGTACATTAGTACTGAAGACATAAAACTGTTACTGAACATGTATGGAATTACGTAGTAAACAAAAAGTGGTAAACAACCCAGAACCTGTCTTATATTTTAGACATTACATTTAGACAATGATGGCTTTGCATTTTCTCATCAGACTCATGGGGTTTTCACTTTTAACTGTTTTCAATTTTCATGGGAGTTAATTTGTGGCATTTCTTGCCTTCTTAATGTGCTTTAGGCCATCAGTTGTCTTGTGTAGAGGAACGGTGTGCACAGCAGCCTGTACAAATCCATATTATGACAAGAAACACCCAACTAAGTAAAGAGAAAAGTTAATATGTCTAAAAAAATCTTATGAACATGTATAAAACATGTTCTGGGTGGTTTAGCATGTTTTGTTTGCTACATAATTACATGTTCTTTCATAGTTTGGATGTCTTTGGTATTAATGTGCTATGTTAAAGTAATAAAAGTAAATAAAAAAACACCGAAGGAGAAGGAGTATTTGAAAGTTTGACTGTGTATACGTTCATATACTGGATTGCATTTTATACTAACTCAGTTGACATTTAGAGTAAAATCAAACGGCATGTTCAGCTTGGTCTTTCTTAATTGTAATATTTACTTGTGCTCACTTGAAGGTTCTGTTGTCGTTTATTGACATTATCACACTTTTTCTAGCATTACACACTGTTGAGATTATAGAGACATTGAGGAACAAGAATGAGTGTAAGGACTTTCACAGAATGTTGAACTAGAATCCTCTACATATTAACTGGTGTAAAAGTTATTTCCCTTTAGTTAGAAAACTGGGATTGTTTTTAGGCTAATATTATCCTGTTAAAAAAAGTAATTCCTGCTGGTATACACAACCAGCTGCACAGACAAATAAATATATGGGTCTGCACCCACCCTGATCAAGTGTTTTCATCCAGGAAGTGTTTGATAGTTCTGGTACAAGCTCCCTCCACCTTCTAAACCTGGCGAGGACAACGAGCTCTTCCACCCCACTCGACTAATACAGACTGACACGTATTCCACTGTGGAGAGACGGTGATGCTGGGAACGACCCAGCACATCAGTTATTGTCTGAGCGAAATTGAATGTGACTGCTGGGATTGTGATGGTCTGCGTGCGTCTCAGGCACCTGTCACTGTGGGACACATTGAGGCATGCCCGCCTGGACAACACAGGCACAACGAGGCGAAGGCAGCAGGGAAGAAGGAGAGCTCCCGTGTCCTTCATCTCATCACATTTAGAAAAGTTAATGTTATGCGGACAGTTATTACCCCATTTAGACACACAGCCCAGTCCCATTTATCTTCAGGATTTCTACCATTTACCTTGAGGGCGTTCTGTGTTGCAGCTGTGGTAAGAGACACGAAGCTACAAGATGATTTATTCGCTCCTTCCAGAAAAGTCTCCACCCTCACCGAAGCACATTTCACTAAAACCACTTAGATGTTAGTTTGTGTCTTAATGAATGGGGTCTTTTTTTAATCCCCCTGGCATACAATCTGTCTATCAGCATAATTGGAAAACCATTCAATATTTTTTTCATCTCGTGTGTGCAGTGGTGCCTTTTGCTAATTTATTCAATTCATTTTTCAATTCAATTTTATTTGTACAGCGCCAGATAATCAACGATTATCTCCAGGCGCTTCACAATTCAAGGCCAAGACCTCAGGACTATAGAGAGTAAACCCAATTATGATGATGATAATTTATCATCAGTCCTTGTTTTTCATCATCCCATTGGTCTCAGCTGTTTTTACTTTTTACAGTAAACTATGCATGAACAACTTAACAAGCTACTCAACTCCTCAACTGTCAACAATAAGTCATTTAAACTAAGCCCCTGTTCAGACCATACATTAACCTTCGTTGTGGCAGATTCAGTTGCCTGTAGATGGCTGTGATGCAAGGTCGCAACACATGCAGGATGCATTTGGAGGTGGTCGAGGTCCATATTCTCTACCAGTTGCTTTGAATGACTGAATGTCTACTCAGCTGCCATGCGCTGCTCTGTGTAGCATGACAACAGTAACTATACACAGTTTTAAAGATGTCCAGAATGTTCCAAAAAATTTGTGAGGATCAAACATGTGAAACATGTTTGATGTTAGGATCATTGGCACTAGGCATTAGGATCCTAATGCCGTACAAGACAAATACCAATAAAACATAAAATAGTAGAAGTTGTCATAATCAGTAATAGACTGAAAACACTTTGTCCTTGAAGCTGTTGCCAGTAACCTACAAGCTGCATGTACAAAGAAATCTCACAAAGCCAGTCTGTTCAACATGAAATGAGCATGTGCTTTGTTTCAGCCTATGAAAAGCTTCTTTATTTGCATATAAAGTGGTGGAGTCCGATGCGATCAGATGTGATCACTCAGGACATTGCAGCCAGGTGCTCAACATGTGGTTAGATACACTGCCGGTCAAAGGTTTTAGAACACCCACATTTTTCAAAATAATGTACATTTTACAATTCTACAAAAACACCTTAAGGCTGTTCTCCCCAATGGAGGTTGATCAAGCCTGGAGAGTTGGTTCTACCAATTCCTTGATTAATTACACCCCCTTCTGTCTGCATAAAAGCACTGTTGAAACACACTGTGGTACCATACAGTTTCCTTCATCATCAAAAGGCACTCAGAAACTGGGGGAAACTCTTGACAGTAAGGGGTCTGACAGACCGAAAGCCACAACCGGATCAAAAGACAAGTTTCTGAGAGTCGAAAGCTTGTGTGATAGGCAGCTCACAGGACAGCAGCTTCCAGCACAGCTTAATAGTGATCATAGTAAGAAAGTCTCAGTTTCAACTGTGAAGAGAAGACTTAGAGCTGCAGGGCTTTTAAAGTTTTTTGTATTGTTCAGCATAGTTTTTACTTTCATATCTTTGAATTTTTTTTTGTAGCAGTTAACAAATTGACTCTATCGTTGCTAGCCACCCTGACTAGTGGTGGAATAAAGTAAGTTAGTAAGTAAGTAAAATAAGTAAGTAAATCTCTTTATTATCTTCCTTGCTTTGCAGCCCATGTATTATACAGACGATCCAAGCAGGAGGAACTACGACACCTACAGAATGTACCTGCAACATCCGCACGGCTACGATGACCCGTACTTGGAGGAGGTCATCAGCTACGCGCCCACGGTCGACTACAATTCCCAGACTCACGGACTGAAATCCACCACCAACTATGTGGACTTCTACGCAAGCACACGGAGGCCGTCGTACCGGGCAGAACAGTATCCAGGCTCTCCCGACTCCTGGGTATAATCGAGGAGGCGCTCCTGCGTTTCAGTCAAAAACCTCTTTCACCTCCGGCTCTCCTTTTGGGATGTGGAAGGCTCAGCAACACATCCGAGGAGCCAGGGAGCACACCAGAACTGAGAGACATTTTCATGAACTTGGCTTTAGAAGTGTGTTTGTTTTCAATTGGACGTATGTATGTGTGTGTGTGTGTGTGTGTGTGTGTGTGTGTTTGTGTTTATACAATGGGAGTTCAACCGCGCGATAGCAGATGGAAAGACGGGATGTGTGCCAAAGAAGGAAATCAAGGAATGTTTTTTAAGTAATTTTTCATTTAAGATGAGAAGGATGGAATCACACGGGGGGTTTGTGGAGGGACGATACCAGACACTTTTCATGTGAAACGTGCGTCCTGCTCGTGTCTAGATGTTAGTTTTATTTTCTTATAAAACTCGTAGCTGTTGAAGCATGGTGAAGGTGTGAATCATGTTGGGGAGGGTCTGCAGAAAGTCAGGAGGGGAAACGTGTATGTGCCGAAGCCAAATGGATCATGAACTCATATCTGTACAAAGAAAAAACTAAAAACTAGTAAACTAATGATGTTAGATTGTACAGAGGGATCAAATTGTACCTGTACTTAAATGTTGAAGCTGTGTAATGCCATGGAGTCTTGTACATTTCTCTCATTTTATTGTAAATATAGAAACAGCGACATGTTACACCTGGTTTACACTCATTAGCACTGGTTCAACAATAAACTTGTGCCATGTTAAATCTCTATAGATATATAAATATGAAGAAATTATGTGGAAATGATGGCATAACACAACCATGCTCAAATAATAAAAGGTCAGTTTTGTTTTTTAATCAGATTGTGTGATCGCATCTTTTTACTGTTTTAAAGCCCACTGACCGTATTTAGCAACATTTTTTCTTCAAGTTTGTCACTAATCTTAGACAGGACTCAAAATCTTCACATTTGATTTGAGTAATAAGAGTCCGAATGATCAGATTGTGGCATCTTAAAAATGACCATCATAGTCTTTTACTGCCAAATATGGTGAGTGTCCGGTGGTAATAGCCGAAACACCAGAGGATTCTGAGGTTCACCACTGACAGTGTCCAAAATACCTCATCTTTATATAGTACCCTAAAATTGATTCACCTTAGGAGTTCAAACCTTGTAAAGAAGACATATTTAGCATTTTCTGGCTTAATATTTAAAGTTTCCTGACCCTGAAGATGATATAAATGTGGGTTTAAGCTTCAAAATCCCTCTCAGTGCCGTCTTCTTTGCTGATTTCCCTTCTCTGAACCTCGTCTGAGAAAATCCCATTTTGGTCATACCAGCCCCTCGTTCTGATTGGTTGTTTGTTTTTCTGCGTGGTTGCATGGTTGGACCATGGGGTGTGACTTATACAAATGAGACAAGAAACTAGCAGGGAGTGGTGTGCAGTGAACCATGCCGAGAGCCGACCTGAGTCCAGGTGGCCAGTGTCCAGGCCTCAGGCTGAGGTGATTGACAGGAGCTGTAACATCATGTCTAAGGAGAAGGCAAACTGCAGGTTTTCGGGCAGGTTCAGCTGACCGACTCAGAAAAGCTGTGCACTATTTGTCCCTGATTTGGCAGTTTTTGATACTGCAACATTAATTTAGGGCCCACGAACATGTATTATCATGTTAAAAAGCACAGAAACTTAATTCTTCATATGTTTCCTTTGTAATAAAATATTCTGTGCTTTGTTAAGCTCAAATTGCGGTAAACACCCAATGAAGCTGAGGTGCACATGGAAGGAATCCTCACCAAATGGCCCTTAATAAAACAAGCCAACCAAGATTATGCAAACCCATGAAAGGCAAGTACGGTGCTGAATCAAATACAATTGCAACGCCTAGTCCTGTTAAGTAATCTGACCTTGTTGGTTGAACATGAGAAGCCCAAACCAGCAAACCAACCCACCACATATGGTAAAATGACAAGTTACAGTAACACATAAAATGGTAAAACTGATGACGCCAGATCTGAAACATTATTTGCAAAGTAAGTAAACAGCATTTATGCCTTTTTTCTCATACAGTATTTAATTGGTATTAATTATAAACTACACCAGTCAAAATGTGGGATGTAACTAACTCACTGTACATCTTTGAGGCATTTTGAACTTTACATGTACTTGAGTATTTTTTTCAAAAATATACCACTATATTCTACCCAGTTACATTAAGCCACAGCTTAATGAGTAGGAGTCATTTTTACGCATCTAGATTATTAACGAAATTAGCAAAATAGCAACATAATGAACAAAACTAGGCAATGGAGTTAAAAAATATCAACAAAGTAAGTAAAAGGAGCAAAATAATAGATAATATATTAACAGAATGAATAAAATTAGCTAAATAATAGACGAAATATTGACAGAATGACCAACATAGAAAAATAACCCATAAAATGTCAAAAAATAAGCAATATAATCAATAAAAACTAAAACAAAACTAGTGAGACCAATTATAAAATATCAGCAAAGACAACAAAAATGTACAAAACAATCAACAAAATGTTAAAAATTAACTATGTAAAAAAGCTAAAAATAAGCATAATACAGTATATTTGACTCATAAATTAATTACACCAAATTACTCAGTATTTTTTGTTATATACATTTTTACTCTTAAGTACATATTTTTGTGCACTTCTATTTGAGTCCTTATAATTATTACATTACAAAGTAACAGTACTTTTACTTGAGTATCATCTTTGTTTACTCTTCTCAGCTCTGAGTATCACAATGTTGATTTGAAAGGTATAAACTGAGGTGTTAAGGAAGTAAAATGTCTTGAATACTTTACATTTTCATGATTTGTTTGTTCATTCTTTGTTATTAATGTGTGTTGTCTTGATGATTTTGTTCATTTTTGCTTTCTTTGTTGATTTAACACTTAATGTGTTAATGACCAATGTAAGTTCAATCTTTACTTTTATCATTTTTCACATTTAAAAAGTAAAAAAAAAATCTATTGTGTCTTTAAATTGAGCTATTATAGATTAACTAGCCAAAAATATTGTAAAATAAGATCTTAGAAGGCATTTTAGTATGTAACTTTTCATTCTAAAATCAATAAATATATAATCCGTCTCAAATGTCAGAGGTTGCTAATGGGTTTAGCGTCTGCTCGGATGTTTCTCGTTTCGGTCGTTCGTGCAGGGAGGAGTGCGCGTGTGTGTTGCCAGCCAATCACAGCGTCATATTCACACCTCCAGCCAATCAGAACGCCCGGCTCGTTTGGGCGGAAGTGACTTGAACTCTTGTTCAAAAGACAAACGTTGACTTTTTTTCTCTAACCCTTACTCTTTTTGTATTTTATTTTTGCTCATTTTGATTATTTCATTGTTTTTTGTCACTTTTCTTCACGTTCCTGATTATTTTTGCTCAATTTTACTAATCTTTGTTAATTTTATGACTTATTTTCTTGATTTTTGCTCATTATTGTTGATCATTTTATATATTTTTACTCATATTGTCGCTTTTTTACTCATTTTGTTTAGTTTAGCATTCCTTTCACTATTTTTGTTCACATTCTTGATTATTTTGTTCAGATTTACTCATTTTCTTCACTATTTTGTTTTTTCTTGTTTTCCTGGATATTTGGTTCATTTTTACCGATGGCCCCGAACGGGGACATGGAAACAGCCACCATACTTCTGTCTGTCCTTACATTTCTACTTATATCTCCACAACCCCTAAGCCCAGAGTGACCAAAGTTTACTTTTGGGTACCTCTCTTGGGGGGAAAGGGGTACCATGGTAACCTCGACCTCATTTGCATATTTAATTAGATCTCAGGGTCATTTGGTGACCCAACCACCTTCTGGGCTGTAGAGATTCAACGTTCTAAATTTTTACATGTATGTACTAGCTGCTGGGAGACAGCCTCCACATGACCTGACCTTGACCTTGAAGGTCGGTAGGATCTGAACTTTGGGTGACCCACTTACTATTGACGCATGTTACCTATGACCATTTTCCTTTCTTTATCAGCACCTTGTAGGCACAGTGTGACCAAACTGTACATGTTAGTACATCCCCTGGGGGAAGCGGTACCATGGTGACCTTGACCTAATTTGCATATTTGATTAGATCACAGGGTCATCTGGTGACCCAACCACCTTTTGGGCTCTACAGACCTAGACTTCGGTGGGACAACCTCCAGTATACCACATGACCTGATCTTGACCTCGACCTTGATTATTTGGTATATTGGTAGGGTCTGAAAGTGAATTTTATAATTTTTCTTTGATTCACTGTTTTCTTGTTTGGATTTTGTTCATCTTTTTTTAACTTTAATTTTAATTTTAAAATTTTTTAATTTAATTTAATTTTTTTTCATTTTTGTGTCTTGTCTTGATTATGTTCATTTTAATTGATTTTCTTGGGTATTCTATTTATTTCTACAAATATTCTTGATGATTTTATTCGTTTATATTCGTAATGTTATCATTTTATTCCTTTTGACTGATTTTCTTGATCATTTTATTCATTTTAACTCATTTTCTTGACTATTTTGTCCCCCTCAGTGTTCAGGAAAAACGAATCCCCCCACACACATCACCTCTGATATCCACGCCTCTGGTAACATCCACAAGGCCTGTGGACAAGTATCTTATCAATTCATATTTAAATAATGAATATAACATGCTTCAAATTGAATCGTTTCTGTTTTCAGTTCCATTTAAATATAAAAGCCCTCCATCCGTACAATCCGTGCCAGTGGGCGTTTCCCTGACATCGGGCTTCCTGTCTCCACGCAGCACGTCACAGTGGGTTTGAGCATAAAAACAACAGAGTGGGCGTCATTCTGGTCCGCATTTCTTCAGCTTCTACGGAAAGTTTCCAAAATGGTTCAACAAGTGTCCAAAGCTGCAGGAAAGTCTGCTACCGACCTGAAGGCTGGACATCCTCCTGCAGGTAAAACCCCCACGCAGACTCCCATGTGGCGCTTCACCGTGGAACGTTTCTCGTCCGTGTTGTTTGCGCTGCTCGACAAAGAAGCAGCTTCTCGGGTTTTTTTTTTTTTAACGCATTAATTTCTCATTATTCCGTGTTCGCTCCACCTCCGTTACAACCGATTCTGCATTCGTCCACATCACGACCTTCCGTTTTAAGTCTTTTTATTTTATTTTTGACACAGAGCAGTTAAAGTCACACCATGTTCTTATTGGCTGCGTCTCCGAGCGGTTTTTTCACGCACTACGGATCTTGTGGTTTCGTGCAAATGCGCACATTGTTGGTTAAACTCTGACGCCGGTCAGTTCCTCCGTAATTGTCATGTGGCAGTTATTTAAAAACAGTCTTGATTATTTTAGCCGAATTTGTGATGATACCCCCCCCCCCCAAAAAAAATTTGTTATTGTTACTGGGGGTTTTTTTTTTTCATCATCTTACTTATTGTGGATAATTTGGTTCCTTCTTTGGCTAATTTTTGTTCTTTTTCTCTATTAGTGATGCAGAAGTCAGATTGTTATCTCCAAGGGCCTAAGTTTTGCCTGAACATTGTAAAGTGGGAGGGACAAATCAAGAAAATGAGTTAAAATTAAATAAATTAGTTTTGCCTGAACATTGTGGGGTGGGAGGGACAAATCAAGAAAAGGAGTTAAAATTAAATAAATTTGGACAATAAACAAATAAAATCAATCAAGGATAAACACAAATTAGTGAAGAAAATGAGTCAAATTAAACACAATAGTCAAGAAAGTGAACAAAAATGAACCAAAAAGAAAAGAAACTCTAAACAAAATGAGATAAATATGAGCAATTAAAATTAGCAACAGTATACCAACTAATGAAGACAAATGAACAAAAACCATGTTGCATTGTGGAACACTGCATTTCTGGTTTCACTATTCACAACATGGTCAAAGTAAAAACGTCAGGAAGGGATTTGGCTGCATATTTCATCTTACAAAATGAAAATTAATTTTAGCGTCAGTGACTGTAAGTCTTTTGTCCATAGTGAAAGCCGGACGGATGCGTGTGGCCAAGAAAAGTGTAGAAGAAAATGGCCCCCATGGGACTCCAGAGAAGGAGACCAAGAAGTCTGATAAACTGAGGTAGGTCTATAGTCACCATCTGCTGGAAATGTCATACTCTGTATGTTAACGTTAAAGAACGAATGAGTCGGCGTGTGGAGCCTGGAGCAGGGGGATGAATCTGAACGTTTTCTTGTACTTCAAAAAAATCATGTTATCGGTCATCAGGATAAATGTCAAATCATTATTTTGTTTCAGTTTAAAGGCTGATCATGATTGAAAGTTGAACGTGATTTTAGTAGAATTGGTAAAACGACAAGACAAAAACAATCTAAAATAAGATCCAAATGGACTGAAAGGACGAGGTGCAAAATTGGAAAACGACATAAGATGAGAGACAAATGACCAGAGGCAACAAAGGAACAAAAATGCACAAAATAATTAAAGTTAACAAAACAATCAAGTCAATTGTAAAATTAACACAAGTATAAATGAACAAAATAAGCAACCGAGTAAGCAAAAAGGAAGAAAATGATGGAAAAAAATGAACACCATAATCAAGAAACTGAACAGTCAACAAATAAGCAGCAACCTTAGCAAAACGGATCAAAGATGATCAAAAAATGATTAAAACAAGCAACAAAACCACTAAAACGATCACAGAAATAAATGAAAATGAGCAAAATGTTTGTTTACTTCATATTGTAGTTTTTTATGAACATGCCTTTTTACTGTAACTCCTAGTACTCATGTTTGAGTACTTCTGCTTGAATCATTAGAATTCTAAAGTAACAATACTTTCGGTTTCTGTTTACCCACCACTGCAAATGACACTGAGAAATGAAAACGACAGAAGATGCAAAAAGACAATAAATGTAAACGACTAAAATGATGCAGTCTGGAGGTAGAAGTGTGACATTTAACTACACTTTATTTATAGCGTCTTTGTGAACTTTGTTTCCAGTGAGTGCGTGTGCCGCTGTGAATGTCATTTACTGTGCAGATAAGTCTGCTGTTATGTAGCATTGATTACACTGAGTTTTTATTGTTATACGGATCAATAAAATGTTAAGAATTATAAATGCCTAAATATGAATAAATGAAAGATGTAAGATATACTGCTGTTTTTTTAAACGTATGTGTATCCTTTCTGATTTCTTTTTTTGTATGTTTGTCACCTTTTTTAAATCGTCAAAAAAATGTAATATTAGAAATGGATAACCTCAGTAAATGCATAATGCATTTATTTCAAGTAAAAAAAACTGTCTAAACCTACCTAGCTCTGTGAAAAAGTATTTGCACCCCTCTTTTTAAATCACAAATTAACTGTGATTAACCACGTCCTTTGGAAAGCGGCACTCATTTTCACGAGACACAGGCCTCGTTACTGCCAGACTTGTTGGATCAAAAAATCTTAAATGGTGTCTGACAAAGTGAAGTTGGGTTAAAGATCCTAAAAAGCAACACATCATGCCAGGATCTAAAGAAATTTAAGAGCAGATGAGAAACAACGTCATTGACATCTATCCGATTGCAAAGGGTTACAACACCATTTGTAAGGCTTCGGGACTGCAGTGAACCACAGTGAGACATTATCCACAAATGAGGAAAACCAGGAACAGTGGTGAACCTTCCCCTGAGTGAGAACAATCAGAAATACTTTATTAATACCAGTTACAGGAAACAAGTTCCAAAATATTACCAAAAACGGCTCTATTATGCATCCATTCACTATTGTATATTACAAAAATTTAACTATGAAAAATACAAAAATCACCCCCTATACCTCTTCTTATTAAACAAGCAATGTGTACAGTATGTACTGGACAAATGATTGACATGATCAGTAGGACGCATGCAGAACAGATCGCCGAGAGGATGTTCAGATATTGAGTGTCCACGTCCAGCACAACGTGGGGGGGATTTGTCCGGTATTGTCCCCCAACACCGTCAACGTGTCCAGCTCCATCCCCCACAATGGTACTGGTCTTTTGGCAGTTTGTCGAGTCTGTTGGCGTCCTCCACTTTCAACCTGCTGTCCCAGCATGCAACAGTATAGAGGATGCCACTGCTATAGACTCATAAAAAAGTGTGTTTTCCTGCAGATGTTGAAAGACTTCAACTGCCTCAAAGTAGAGGCTTCTGCCCTTCTTGTGAAGTGCACTTGTGTAAAGAACTGCACGCCTCACTTACCTCAGTTAAAGTCAGTTTTCATGATTCAACAATATGAAAGACTGGGCAAGAATGGCATCCGTGGCAGAATTCCACGGTGAAAACCACTGCTGACCAAAAAGGGACACAAAGGCTCAGTTCATATTTGCCAAAAACATGTTGATGGTCCTGAAGACTGACCAGACAGAAGTTGAACTTTTTGGATTAAAGCTGGTGTAAATCCAACACAGCATTTCATAAAAAGAACATCATACCAACAGTCAAACACGGTGTTGGTAGGGAGATGGCCTGGGGCTGCTTTAGGATAACCGTAACTTGCTCTTGATGGAACCATGAGTTCTGCTCTCTACCAGAAAATCTTAAAAGAATGTCTGTCTGGTCGTCAGCTCATGATCTCAAGCGTAAGAGCGGTTGGGTTATGCAGCAGGACAAAGATCCAAAACATACCAGCGAGTCCACAGATGAATAGCTCAAAAAAAAATAAAGCCCAATCAAAGTCCTGACTCTGAGATGTTGTGGCATGACCTTCAACAGGCTGTTCATGCTCAAACGCTCCAGTGTGGCTGAATTAATGCACTTCAGCAAACAAGAGTTGGACAAAATTCCTCCACAGTGACGTGAAAGACTCATTGTCAGTTATTGCAAAAACTTCGTCGTTAGGTTCAGGTGGCAAATACTTTCACACAGTCCCAGATGGGTTTGGCTAGCTTTCTTCCCTTTTTTAATCACATTTTTCAAATTGCGCATTTAAAAACTGCTTTATGCGTTTACCTGATTTATCATTGTCTGGTACTAACATTTGTTTGATCTGATACATTTAAGTACGACATGCAAAAAATGAGAAATCAGGAGGGCTGCACATACTTTGTCACACATTCTTTATTTATGATTGATTTTATTGCCCAGTTCTGTTGTAGCTTAACTATGACCATGTGCACTAAATATTCGATTACGTTTAAACCTGTTTTCACTGCAGGTCTTTTTCTGCCTCCAACAGGATTCAGTCTGCCAGTCTACTTCTGACAGGAACTCTCGACAAGGTAAACAGTTTCATAAAACGAATTTATTTACTTTGCATGAACATCTTGAGCTGATTTAAAAACTGCAGTTTCTCTGAGGCCTCATAGACTTGTGGGCAATAAACTTCCCTCTGACGTCTCCTCAGCTCAGCCATGACTTTCCAGAGACTCCAGTGAGCGTGAGGCACAGCAAGGTGCGCCCGGCAGTGGAGAAGACCCATGTTCCCCGGCCGTACTGCATCCAGCAGCCTAAGAAGTGTTGAGCACTGTGTCTGGAGAAGCCCTGTAGGGACACGGTCACCTGTCAAGGACAAACAGGAAGTGTTGGACACACAAGGAGATTGACAAGTTGTCTGAGTCGATGGAATGCTTTCATCACAATGTGTTTGCTTTTGTTAGAAAAGGAAATGTGTTCTTTCAGGGTTGGTATGTTTATGATGATACTATCTACACAGTTTAATGAGGCTGTTATAGTGTTAACAGAGAAATGCTGTAGTTTTATCAGCTGATGACAAATGGCATTATGTGGGTATAAGTACGTTTAAAACGGAGGGTTGGAGGTTTGTAAAGTGAAGTTTTTGACTATTGTGACAGTTAAATCTTTATTATTCAATGCTTGGCACTTAAATGTAATAAAGAGGAATTGCATGGTATTATTAGTTTACTACTTTTTTCACTGCTGACCAAAATATCACACACTATTTTGTTGGATTGACTTCAGCTTTAATTACAGCATGCATTTGCTGTAGCATTTTTTTTTTCTCTTGCATCTGAATTCCTTTATTAATGAAAAGTTGAGTACAGTGTTGCACAGATCATTCAGTGCCTAGAAACGCAGCTGCGTGTTTTTTTTTTTTTTTTTAAACTCCACAGCACTTTCCCTTAATCAGTCCAATCATGTCACCAAAAGGGATTTTTACAAATTGTCAAGTTTTCCAATTTTTTTCTAATTTCACTTGTGCTTCTTATTTCCATTCTAAAAATGGCTTGTGCGAGTGGTAGATCTACATCCCACAGTTTCTTGTCAAGGATTTTTTTTTTTTTTTTTTTTGCTACTAATGGTATGTTGACCAAGCAATGCAGTTGTCATTCCTCTGTGAAACTGCATTGATTAAGAATCTTACAACTTGAAATTATTTTATATCTTACTATTTGTTGCCGCATACTGCTTATCATTTCCCGAAACAATTTTTTAAAAAATTCGTTCTTGAAAGATGTGGCATTGTTTTAACAATATCACAGCATTCATTTCTATCCAGAATTGCCAACATGTGTTGGAGAGCTGTGTAAAGCTTCTTTCCAACACAGCCCAAATATTCTAATGGGTCTGTACTCTGGAGGTCAATCCATGTGTGAAAATGATGTCATGCTCTCTGAATTGCTGTGTCACCCATGAATCCTGTTATCTTGGAATATGCCTCTGCCAACTAAGAAAAAATCCATTGACAGAAAAAGAAACTTCATCATTTAGGTTGAAATAACTTGTTTCGGTTGGTACAAAGGATCTTGCTTCTTCTCAGTTACATCCAGGTGGTGATATGTTTTTTTTAATTTTTGGCTGGATAGTTTATATTTCCAATGGGTTGCTTTGGCCACAAGGTGGCAGCAGATGGCTGTTAAACATAAATGAGCTGATATACTAATGGCTATTTTTTTAAAACGTGAAGTTCATAGAGGACTGAGGAGAGGGAAGGTCATGTGGGATAAAAGCATGGTTCTTTTTTCCATTTCACATTTTTTGGTGTGTTTACATTCCAGGTTTGGTTCTACAAGTCTGCTCCTGTGGTGTTTGTTACAGTATAACCTCTGATGGGTGGCATGAGCCACCAAGACACACTACAATATGAACACAGAAGAGACAAAGTGTTTCAGGTAGCTTTCAGATGTCAGCCAGCACTCGAACTGAATAAATTACAGAAATGGCTCATCTGAAATAGATTACCACAAAAATATTGCATATCCTCTGCAATGCAATTGACTGCTTCGTACCTTAACAAAAAATAATCTTAAGTTACTTTGTTTTGTGTGTGTGTGTGTGTGTTGTCATTCTTTAACAGCAGACATTTTAACATGTCACAGTATGAAAAGCACAATTTGTCGTGATCATGTAAATAACACACAAGTGCAAACCAAAGCAGCTGATTTAAAGTCACCTCTCTGTGTTTTAAGACTTTAAACTGTTCTTATTGCTTCTTTTCTGTTTGCCCTGTATTATAACCTAGGTTGGAATTCAATCAATCAATCATACATTATTTATCCCA
>JAQQAE010002118.1:0-23112 GCA_029823295.1 Pseudamia nigra
GATCACTTTGAGTTCGCTAACTTTAGGCCTATTAGCATCTTCCTCCTTGTATCAAGGGGGAGTGTGGGCCAAGAAAGTGTATGTGAATCAGCTAATAGGCACTTGAATTCTGGTCACTATCTTTGGGAATCAATAGAGTCTGGTCTCAGTGCACACCACTCAACACAAACAACAAATTGCTGCTTTGTAGAAGAAATAATTGTGAGGATTAAGAGGGTGGGTGGAGTAGTATTTATTGATGTGAGAGAATCTGACAAAGTCATCACAAAGGATTTCTGATTAATAATATGTCAGAAACAGTATAGTGGAGCCATGCTATGCAAGAAAGGAAGAAACATCATGATTCATGTGAATATTTTTTTTGTTTAACTTGTTTTATTGGGTAATTAAAAGAACAAGTGTAGCCCCCATTTGTCCAGATTTTAGAGGATTAATTTTTTCATGACTTTAGTTGAATACCAAAGCCAAATGCAAGTCCAAAGGCTTTTTGGCTGCTGAAGTGATTTTTTTTTTACGCCTACACTGCCAGCAAATGTGAACTACACTGTGAAACAAGGAGCATAATGTACAGTCCACTCATCCGTATTTTGCCAAAACTCATAAGGCATCTCACTGCTGTATCTGCATCCAACTATCGGTGCACAAACTGGAGAAGAACCTATGTTGAGTTATTTGCTCAATAGTTAGTGGTAGATTTTTTTTTTTCAAACATCAAGAACCTCTACTGAGAAGTGTCTGGTCAAGTTTTAAAGAGGGGAAAAGGAGGGAGAGGGTTATCCCAGCATGCAGGAGCCCAAACTGACTGGAGAGAGGGTGAAAGCTGCCCAGGAAATAGACATGTTGAAGTTAAATGTTGTGTTATCTTAATAAAAGGTATTTGAAACCACTGACATGTGACCAAATGCATAGTCCTTTACAGTGAAAAAATGATGGATTCTGTTCAATTTGAACATCGTTGAAACAAGTGATATGTTGAGGGTTTTTAGATATCTTCACTACATGCAGTTATATAATTGAATTATTTCTAAAATTAATCAAATGCATGCTTTCGGCTCACAATACTTCCACAAACAAGTTAACGAATGAGTTTCTGGGTTATTAATCGGCTGATGAGTGATTATTGTTACTTACGTACATTATCCTGCCAAAACCTTTTTTAAAATGTGTCATACATCAGACTACAGTCAGTGGTGCTGGCTTGAAGCCTTACTGCCAGTATGAGTGAAGTCATTTGTTTCTGTACTATCAAAATACTTGATCCAGAAACATATTCTTGCTCTCATTGACATCAGCTGGTGATGATAAAGGATGAGTCTTTCAGTCTTTTCAGGACATGCACTCATAACATCACAGATCACTGAGTATAGTGTTCAGAAGAATATGATGATATTTCTATCCACATGCAAAAGTAAACTGGGAAAGCAGCAGAGACTGTGCACCTTTTACAGACAAACAGCCAAAAGATGTGCTATAAAATTTTTAGTTGCCTCGACAGGATTGAGAGACAATAACACTAGTGACGAGGCATCTGCCCTTAAACCGACTGATTTTAGAGATGATATGACTGACTTTCATCTATGAAAAAAGTCCATGTTTTTGACAGCCTGCTATAAATCAATACGAACTGCTGATAAAGGCTGAAACATAAACCTGCCAGTGTCACCAGGTGGAACAGGCAGAGGAAGATAATCAAATCTGTCTGGAAGGCAGCTAGAGATGTCTTTTCACAGCTGTATTGTCCAATACAACTCACATCAAATGAGTTCAAACTCATGCAGCGGCTCTGTGATACTTTCGATCCCTTTGAAGAAACCACAAATGGTAATCTGACAAGGTGGTCACCTCTATTTTTGTTACTGGATGTGCCAGGGGACTGTTCTATGCTATGGCAGACAGACGACTGACAGGGAATAGGAAGCATGTTCAAACATCAAGAACCTCTGCTGAGAAGTGTCTGGTCAAGTTTTAAAGAGGGGAAAAGGAGGGAGAGGGTTATTTTGACAGCAAAATGATGTGGGCGTTCAAATCGTCAGCAAGAATAAGAAGTGCTATCAAGCAGAAAGAGGCACTAGCCTGATTGTCTGACAGCAAGAGGAGGTCAGGCCGAGACTAGATAACTGCAAAAGGACAAACTCTCTTGCATATACTGGATTTATCTTGCATATTTAATCAACTTCTCTTGAACGTTTGAGAGTATCATTTTATCAACACATCCTCATACCTGAAGAGAAAAGATTAATAACATAGGTATGTGAGTGTTTGATTTGTTGGCCGATTTGTTGGCCTAGAACAGAAATATTACTCTGAGAACCTACAGGAAATAGTGGATGCAGGGACATTACACATACACTAAATACTACAGATAATGTTCAAATGTACAAAGTACTAGTTGCCTGTAGGTTATGATAATGCAACATAAAATGGTCTAAAAAAGGACCCTGTCAAGGTTAGTCCTTTATTTTGAAACAGAAAATGAATACTGGTCTCCTGTGTTTATATCACAAATCTCTTTGTCAGTACATACAGCTCTGTCATTTTAGATCATGACACTCAACAAACAAGCCATGCAGCAATAGCTGTCTAAACATTCCTACGTTTGCCCCTAAAGTCTACCCCATCTTCTCTGAGATATGAAACCTAAATTCCAGAGAAAAGTGAATTACAGTCCATGGTGTGAGACATAAGGACTTTTGATTCCTTTTGAATTGTGACATCATTTACACAACTGATGTTTGGTAATTTAAAAGATAATTTTATAAGACAAGAAAGTGTACTGCATTTCCAAGTTAAGAAAGTAGTAGTTTGTTGCAAAAATAGAAAACATCAGTAAGTTTTGTACAAAATGGCTCAGCGGACTGCACGTTTGTTTTTAATAATATATGCTGCTAACATCAAAATGGCTGTTCACCCAGAAAAAGATGTGAAAATGCTAATGGTGAGCTGCAAAGACTCCTCAGCAGCTCTGAAGAGCTTATGGTTTGACAAAGTTATGATGATCTCACAATAAATATTTTTGTTGCTTCATCAGTTTTATAGCAAACTTTAGCTTTCTTCACCTGTAAAGTTACAGTAGCTTTTAAACTGACAAACATGCATGCAAATGAAAGCATAATGGGATCAGAAAAGTAGCTGTTGCTGTTGCTCACCAGTGACTGTAATCCAATCTTCTTCACTAGTTAGGGATGGATTTAGGCACTCTATTGTACCATTAATACTTTGTATTTGTTGATCAAAGATATTAGTTAGGTGCAATTTAATCTGCAGAAGATTGTATGTTCTGCCACTGATGGAATAAAGTCATGATTTTATTGTTACATTCAGTGAGCTGCTGGTGGCTGCAGACATCCAACATGAACTAAGCCTGTTTGAAACTGATGATTTATGGAAGACATTGTCAGAGATTATGATGTTTTTATATGGATAAGTATGTTTATAAGTGTAAGAATATCTTCGATTTGTTTTGAAACAAATAAGGCCAGTCAGTGAGATTTACAGAAAACACTGATTAATCACCAGACTGTTCAAATATTTTTAAAATATGGTGATGACTTTCTTGATAGTTATGGTTCAACAATGGGATTGTTGCTGAAATACTGCCAATAACTCTAGTTAAAAATAAGCCAAAAAGGTGCATATATTGAACAGCATCGGGACTCCAGGGATTCAACCAATATGTCAGTGGCAGAGCACAGCCTTTAAAGTTAAAAATGCAACAACGAGACTCATTTTCATTGATTGATTCATTTAAGCATATAGAACCTCTTCAAGCAACTAGAGCACTGAACATATGCTGCATGTAGAAACAAAAAACCATGTGGCCGAATGACAAATGCTCTCCGTAGAGCTAACATTTGTTGTCTCACACAAGAGCCCATATTTCACCACATATAAATTGACAAATATTGTGGTTAAAAATATCTAAGCATCAAGGGCACATACTGTATAGTAATGTGTAGGGAAGTGATTAAGAATAGATGGAACTGAATATACTTTCTCACTATTTAAGCATTATCTGTGTCTTAGACTTTTTTTGATACAAATTAAAAAATCATTAAAAAGCCTGCCAGTCAGGATCTGTGCCCACAAATCAAAGGCATTATTCTATTAATTTAAAATACAACCATGCAATATATTTGTTGCTTTGAGATATTCTTGACCTTTCACAGTGTAATGAAAAGAGTGCACTCAAAGAGTTGCAGCTGAATGAATTATAACATTATTTAATGCCACTGACCATGACAGACAAGGGCGAATGAAATGTAAGACGTTCTTTTCATCAAGAGCTCAAGGATCAAGCTACAGAGAGACAGCAGTACAGTATATATTTTTATCTGCATCACACTATGCATAAGTTTCTGTCAATAATTTTATATAAAGCAGTTATGGATGCTTTTCTGCTCTTTGTGGCGAAATTCTATCGGGTTGTTCGTTTTTAAAGAGGTCATAAGTCAAAATCCTGCAGCCTGGGCTTTGAGTTTCTGAGTAGAATGTTTATTCAACACATGAATGCTTGTCAACAAAATGCATTCTAAAGAAATGTGTCTGTACTGAAAACCCTGCTCTCAAGTACTATTTTAAAAGTTCATGTTTCATGTTGTACGTATATATATATATACTGTATATATCTATTCTTAACGAATCATATCACAGTCAATAAGACGACAATAATAGCTCTTAAATTCATGGCTATGACCATTTACCTTTGCAACATTAAAAACTAAAACTAAATGGGAGCTGATATTTCTTGCAAAAAGTCTTAGTTTGTGTCACATTATTGTTCATTGCACTTTTTATCAAGTTTTTGCTCCTTTAGAAGCAATATTTTTTTATTTTTTAAATCACTCAAAATTATTTTCCCACTGCTACTTTTAATTCCGCTTCATTTTTGCAGATAACTTTGATGCACATCACTAAAGATCCAAACAAAGGCTGAAATACTGCAATCATCAATCATTTTTGTCTGGTGTACCAAATATGTACTAAATATTGTACTAGTTTTAGTTTGCAGATGTTTCACAAGTTTGATGTGAATATAGAAACATTTATAACTGAGTCTCTAAGAATGACTTTTCCATCTGTAATGCGTTTTTGGTTAAAAGAGCAGATGCCTTCAGTAATCTGTGACGGTGTTGTTCTCTACTAAACCCACACTGTTGTCTGCTGTGTACGTGTGATGTTTTAGATGGGCCAAGGGAGGAAGTGTAATTTCGGACGTGTCAGGTGACACGTATGAGGTTCTCGTGGATCACTCTTTCTTCACCGAGCCTGTGTCCTGTGAAGTCACCAACGCACTGGGCAACACCAACATCAGCAGGAATGTGGACGTCTACTGTGAGTGTTTCAGAAGAGCTGAGCTAAATATGGTATACTGCATGTAAACATGTCAAGGCAGAGGCACAGCAAAGGATGACATGTAAAAGGAAATATTTGTACATTTAACAAATTGCATCATTAATATTATAATGTCTTTTCAGGAATTAAATCAACCACAAACTAACAGCAGCAGCAGATGTTTCTTGTTTCCAAATTAGACTAAATTAGATGTGTTCAACATGTTTTAGCAAACAAGATGCTGCATCCCACCCAAAAAGAAATAAAGGAATAAATCAAAGATTTGGACGTCAGTGCAAGTATGTACTGCTGAGAAGGTGACATCACATTTTAACCACTGTGGATTTATACTAAGGCCGAATAATAAGAAAAAAAAAGTATTTATCGCTACATTTTTGTCAGTGTAATGAAGTAAAACTTTGTTTACATTCAAATCCGTATGCTGTGTCAGGCAACGTTATTTTTTTAGAATATTTATGATTAGCCTACATTGGTAAAACATATAATTCAGTTTAAGCAAATGTTAACTGACTTCAAAATAAATGTGAAAGTTAAAAAATTGCAATTGACAATGCTGGTGTGAAAGGTTAATAAAATAGATAAATAATGACTTGAATTTTTCTGCTGTTTGTTAATAAATCATGCACAGCAGTGCCATAGCAATGAGAGGAGAAACTGATGCAGCAGCGTAAATAAACTGCACGCCTGTTTGTACTTAATGTTGGCAGCAGTGTCATTTTATATTGTGCTCAGAACCAGCCAGTAAATGTGCCACAATGTAAATGCATGAATACACAGGTTTGAAAAATCTGTCTGATTTTTCAACACTATAGAGCAGGGCCGATATCAAAAGAGATCTTCAAATGCTATTTTCCTTTATATTATGAAACCAATTTATTATATTATGTGAGATTGAAAGGAAGTCTTTCATATGGTCTTCCAGTTGGTCCGAGGATGGCGGCAGAGCCTCAGTCTCTGCAGGTGGACCAGGGATCTGATGCTGTCTTCAGCTGTGCTTGGACTGGGAACCCATCTCTGACTATTGTTTGGATGAAGCGGGGCTCAGGAGTGGTATGTTTTATTTTCCAGCATGTGACTCCCACAATGCACTGCACTTGCCATTCCATGGTGACAGCGTCTTTCGGGACACAAGATAGACATCGTTAGCTGCCAGGAAGTGATTAGGATGGAGCGACAGTGAACCTACGCATTGCTTTCTTTTTCCCTTCTCCCTCAAGGTTCAACTCAGTTTTAGTCGCTGTCAGTTCAGCTCAGGAGAAGATAAAGATGCTGCCAGAACAATAATTTGCATAAAAAGTCCTGTAAACTAGTTTGTATGTTAATTCTACCACCTGTTACTTTTAATAAGTTACTGTAGCTATAGTTGGAAAAAGATGATTTGTTTCTTAAGAATTTGGTCTTTACAGGTTTTACATTTTATGTAATTTCTTCATCAATGTTTCTTCCCTCAAAAAGACAGAGAAATATTACTCCATAAAAACAAGAAACTAACAGTGTTACTTTCATTTTCATTTGCAAGCATTTTAAGTATTTCTTCCAACTCCAAACAATGCTCCAACAATGTTTTATTTCAAAGTAAGCTGCACCATACTATCCCTGAAGGCCTATAAGCATGAATAAATTGTAGGCGATAGAGTGCTCAGGATGAAAACTAGGTAGAACGCAATTCATCAGCAGGTTGCATATGCTTTGAAAATGTGCTTTGAATAACTTGAGACTTAGAAATGAAGACAAAAAATGAAAATATAGCCCTTTTCACTCTTTTCACTCAAACTCTGTAATGCTGTTTTTGTTTTGTGTTGGTGAAATTTGTGTTGAACTAGATAGAAATGACTTGTGTCTCTTTTGACCTTTTGAAACTGATTCCTTCACTACACAGGTGCTTAGCAACAAGAACACTCTGACACTGAAAGCAGTAAAGCAGGAGGATGCCGGGAAGTATGTGTGTCGGGCTGTGGTCCCTAGAGTGGGTGCCGGTGAGAAGGAGGTGTCGCTTACTGTGAATGGTAAGTACAATGGCCTATCATGCGCTGAATGTGAATGACACTTTGGCCACATTGCAAACACTCTGCACTTGATCCTGTCCTACAATTTAGCAGAGGAAGAAGCTTTTATGAATAACTGATGCTTAGCTATGACATGATTGTGAGAAGTAAGAAAGACTAGTTATCAATCAAAAGTATATGTTCTTTAAAGCAGCAGGTGGTGGAAATCAGATGGGAAAAAACACCGGGATTTGAAAATACCTACTTCATTTTGCAGCAAATCACAAGAGTAAATACAAAGATGATGCAATGCTGTTTCATGGTGCTGTGGAAAAAGCGTCACACTTAAGAAAGCTGTCATGTTGCTTCCATTCCAAGCCACAGCGTTAAAGCTGTAGTGTCATGTTTGGCAAAGTTTTAACAGCAATTAGTGAATAAAACTGTCCCATACAACAAGGCCTCCAACTGAAACGACCTCTTTAGTCATACAGTATGTACTGCTCCTGAATTACGACTCATCAAACCACAGCTCACATCATGCTTCCCCGCAACAGATAAGATATGATCTGGTGAAACTCTGAGCTAAGTTTTTCAAGGACATATTAGTTGCAGAAATATAGACACAGTTTTTGCACTTTGGAATTTACAAGTCAAGTCAAGGCAACCATGGAAGCATTCTGTTACAGTGTTCCCTTTTAACCTTATACCTTATAACAATACAGTGGGGGGAAAAGTATTTAATCAGCCACCAATTGTGCAAGTTCTCCCACTTAAAAAGATGAGAGAGGCCTGTAATTTTTATCACAGGTTCACTTCAACTATGAGAGACAGAATGAGAAAAAAAATCCAGAAAATCACATTGTAGGATTTTTAATGAATTAATTGGTAAATTCCTCGGTAAAATAAGTATTTGGTCACCTACAAACGAGCAAGATTTGTGTCTCTCACAGACCTGGAACTTCTACTTTAAGAGGCTCCTCTGTCCTCCACTCGTTTCCTGTATTAAGACCGTTTTTGTGACACTGTTATCAGCTATCTAACTATTTATCTGATAAAGTGTGTGTAACAAGTTGCTAGTTATTACTAGAACTAGATGATATTATTCACTGATTTGCATGTTTATGATACCATTATCTAGCTACTGTATTCTCATCTGAAACTGTAGTTTGAAAGAAAAAAATTAAATAGTTATTGATAAATAAGAACATGTTGATTGGTGGTGAAGTGCATCCATTAACAACTCATTCATATATTTATCTAGATTCTGAGAGTTTGAATGGGCTGTTGCTTCTCCAGTCAGTGCAGAATCAGACACATTCACTGAGACTTATTTTATGCTGTCTTTACAGAGAAGAGCTGAAATTTGCTCAAAGTCCTTTATTGATTGGGAAAAAAATGTTGCTAAAGGGGACATAAAACCTGCCAAATATAGCCAAAAAAATCATTAATACTACCAAGAAATTCAACAGGGCTCGACCGGCAAAGCAAAAGTAACTAAGTGGGTGGAACTTGGAAAAAGCCCACATTAAATACAGTCTGTTTTATTTATGTAGCAGAAATTCAAAAATGCTAAATGTTCTTGGAGAGTTTTTTAAAATCTCCTGTCTTCTCCATGCTCTTGGTCTGCATGAGGAAAATCTCTCCAAATCTGATGGGGAAAAATAGAGGAAACCTTCAGAAATACAACAATGAAGAGCAATATAGAATAAAAGGAATCAATAAAGAGCCTCATACGCTTCAAATCTGCCACCCAGCTGTCACTGATAGTTAATATGGGAGCATATCATTGATTTCTAATGGCCAACTGCTCACCTTTATCTCTATTCGATGAGTGATGGTGACGGATCAATGAGAAATTATTCTGGCCGTTTTGAATTTATCACCAAGAAAAACAAATGGACAGCTGTTTACTAGAAAGATATTTTAAGGTCACACAGCTGAAAAATATGATGTAGTCACGCTACTCTCTGAGTTAAAAGGACACCACATGATTCATTTTGTAAATTCTGTAGCATTGGTGAAAAGGCTTTGATGCTGAATTCCATCAACATTAAAAATCAATTAAAACGATACTGGGAGAAGCTCAGACTGTACAATAAAATACCTCAAGGTTAGCCAAGTCTGAAGACATGTTTCATAAAAAAAGGCCAGAGGACACAATTGATAGTTACATCATGCACATCCAAAGTACACTGCCAGTCAAAAGTTTGGACACACCCTCACCTTTTTTATTATTTTCAACATTATACATTATCACCAAAGACTCCACATTCCATATAGT
Organism: Pseudamia nigra; assembly: GCA_029823295.1. NCBI lineage: Eukaryota > Metazoa > Chordata > Actinopteri > Kurtiformes > Apogonidae > Pseudamia > Pseudamia nigra. The sequence continues at coordinate 9,619 of JAQQAE010002118.1, forward strand.
ATGTTCCATTCACTGTAAGGAGAAAATAAGATAACATAAGCATATGGAATTATGTAGTAAACAAAAAAGTGTTAATCAACCCAGAGTGTATTTACTCTGAAGTAGCCACATTTAGCTGTGATGACAATTTTGCGCACTTATGGCCTTCTCTCATCTGATTTATGAAGTTGTAATTAGTGAAATTTTTTGCCTTTTTACTGTGCTTTAGGCCGTCAGTTATTATGCAGAGGGAGGGTGGGTACTGTACATATAATAGTCAATAGCCCTTTTAGTGCTAATACAACTACTGTACAAATTCACATTATGTATAGAAAAGACAATCATCAATTATTGCTTTAAAAAATGAAGATCAGTCCAGAAAAATGTCAAGAACTTTGAATGTGTCCCCAAGTGCAGTCACCAACACTATGAAACACTATGTGAGATGCTGTAAATTGGTGTTTCTGAGGCTGATGAGTCTAATAAACTCCTCTGCAGCAGAGGTAGCTCTTGGTCTTTTTTTCCTGGGATAGTGCTCAAGAGAGACAGTTTTGGGTTTTGACATCTGGCCTGGGTTTTTGAGATCTTTTGGCCTGACTGACCTTCATTTCTAAAAGTACTGATAGACTGTCTTTACTTAATTGAATGTTTTTGCAATAATATAGACTGTACAAATAGGACAACTGACTCTGTACCCACCCTTCCTCAGCACAAGACAACTGATGCTCTGAAGTACATTAACCTCTTTCTTTAGTATTTTAATATTTGATGTTGGTGTTGGAGTTGTGTTTGTTGTGTATAAATAGGACTTAAATGTGCTCGTACTTGAGTTTCTTCTGTTTAATTTGATGCACAATATGATTATATTTTTACATGATTCGTGCAGTGTTTTATCATTTTTGTTGCTGAGCTTTTTCTGGCAGTTCCCCAACTGCTCAGAGTTCCCCAGTTTTGTGGACTCAAGGGTTTAAGAGGTTAAGGAGACACAAAATTTCCTAAATTAATTCTCGACAAGGAACACGTGTGACTAAAATGCAGCTGACTGTCTTGTAAATCTGATGATGAGTGTGCAATGCTGTCATCAAGTTGAAATGTGACTACTTTGGACAATCTAAAATATAAAACTTTTTTGTTTATTTCAAAAAAGTTTATTTTTTGTTTAGTTCTAAAGTTTGGATGTCTTCAGTATTAATGTACACTTTTTACTGGTGGCGTAACTATCTTCTTCTTCTCCTTTCGGCTGCTCCCCTCAGGGGTCGCCACAGCGAAATACCAATGATTCGCATGTTTGATCTGGCATAGGTTTTTTACATCAGATGCCCTTCCTGACACAACCCTCACAACAAGAGACAAATTCCTCTGATCCTCCCAATATACATACTAAATATGTATACATTATGTATCAAAGGATCAAATGCAATAGCAGTGCTGGTGGTGTAACTATAGTTTTTCTAAATCCAAAGTATATTGATGTATAATTGTCTTCTGGAAAATAACTCTGCATGACAATATTTTACTAAGACACTACTCGGAGTATTTTCTCCTCCACTTAGCTCCATTGCTCCTTCACCGTGACTTGGCTGTTTCCTTATTCTATTGATGTGTTTTGTTTCTGTGACCAGTGGCAGGCCCAGCCCCAGGGGCTTTCCAAAGAAAAATGGTGTGTATTTTAAAGGAGAAAAAGAAATATTTGATTTCTCATGGTCAGCAGTTACTCAATTTGTGAGAGCCTCTTGAGTGTCAGCCCTGTCATTGTGTGTACAGCATGTGACGGCACTGAAACCGAATGTCAGAGCAGTTCAGTAAGATCCAAACAACACGTGGTGGAGATTTATTGCTATTCCAACAACAGCAATGACCACTCTATAGCTCTAAAACCTTTTATATGGTCCTGAATCCTTTTTAGCATTTATCTTTCTTCTGACTGTCTCTTGGGTTTCATTTTTTTTTTTTTGTATGCAAAACCTACTGGTCTCCTGAAAAGTGACCCAGTAAACATTTTGTACAAGTCTAAGAAGGAAGCTTTTTCATGCAAAGTAATACAGTATATTCAGACTGAATGAAGTGATCTACCACAAGACCAGCTAACTTATTCTTTTTGCACTGAACGTAAGGACAACTCTATTCATGCTTAAACAAAACACATCAACCAGAAGATATTGCCACCCACACACTGCTCAGTTAATATACAAGAAATCCACATGCAATATGTAAGCTGGCTGACACGAGGCACGATGTACTTTTAAAATGTAGGTGTCAGTTCAGCACCCAAAAAGATGCAACACTGTGTTTTTCCACAGTTATTTTACCATCCAGGAAAGTACTTTACCATCCCTGACAGGCTCATCTGTGAGCAGCATTTCCTTTGTGGATTGCATTTTTCCATTAATGATACATGAAAATTGCTTTTTGTAAGCATCCGTTCAAAATAATGCAGCTGAAAAGCAATTAAGTTGAAATGCTAAAGTCTTACCTTGTCATCAAGTTTATAGCAACCATATGCATGAAAATGAATAAACCTTATGCTAAAATCAGTATGGGCATAGAACTTGCAAATGTCCACCTTTGGTTTGTTGTTTATATTGGACTACATAAAAAATACAGAAAATACGCACACACTATTAGCTCCTAAAAATCGGAAGTGAAAGGCCTCATCCAGTAAAAATACATATTTAGTGTGACGTCCATTCCTGTGGCAAGAAGTAGCACAAACAATATTGACATGTGCTGAATAAAACCTATTCTAAGACACTGGATCTCATATTTTCTGTCACAAATGGTTTCAAACATTTTAAGTGCAAAGGGAGGTAAGACTTATTACTGACACTCTATTGGGATTGAGAATAGCATGTTTTTATTTTCAGTTTTGCTGAGCAATAAAGGTCCCGACAGAAAGGAACAATCATAATTTTACAGTGTAAAGTTTGCTTCTCACATCGCTCAAAAAAATCTTGCATTATTCAAACTCATTTGATATGTTAACAAGTGCAACTCTGTGTAACCTACTGCGGGCTGAGAAATGAATCAATACAGTCAAAAATAAGGTTGAAGTGTTCTGTTTCTTTATTCAAGCTGTGCACAAGAAAAACTCACACACAAGGCAGGATTGTCCAAGAGGGTAGCACTGTCTAAATAGAAAACTGGAGTATTTAAGCATAGTGCAGACCACATCACAGTCCTAAGCAACAGTCAACATAGCCTTTGTTACAACAAGGTAGCGATAACAAAGGAGAGGCTCTCCGTTGGGTTGGTGTCTCTTGTCTCCTTCTTCAAGGACATTCCCACATATTTGCTGATCTCTCAATCTTTCAACAAAGCACTCAGTCATAAATGTTACAACAGCTGGTTCCTTTGCTGTTAGCCAAGCTGGCGCCGGTGTATGTGGCTCGCCGTCTGTCACTTGAAGCGCCGAGAGATAATCGGCGATTATGATTGGCGCTATACAAATAAAGATTGATTGATTGATTGTCAGTAGGTATGCATGTAGATAAGGTAATATGAGTACATAGTTCAGTGATTCTCCATTATTATTCACCAGGACACAGCTAAAATAATCAAATCACTACTGGGAAGGTTGCGAATACTGTAAATATGCATATGTGATATTTTATTGATTATTTGTTATCTTCCTGTATTCTATAACATCTCTATTGCCCTTATTTCATTTGTGTTTCTTTTGAATAGTTCCTGTGACTTTATATTTTTAAAAAATTACCTTCACCTGTTATAAAAACACTTGCAATTTAATCGCAGTAATTACAAGTGTTTCTAGTTACGTTTTTTTAATCAACAGACAGCCCTTATTTGAAGCTTTCTGCTTAAATGCCACACATATCTTTACCTGCATCCTTTTATAGTTATAAACAGACACACAGATCTTGATTATAAAACAATGAATGGTAGGACTATATTTCCTTTAAATGCACTTTGTTTTCTTATGTAGAATATTGGTTCATTAGTTATTTAGCAGATGATGCTGAGTATATTTAACATCACAATGGTAACCTTCTCTGATCTGACATGTGCCCCATCAGTCTCTCTTTGTCTTCTGTTATTACTGTATATTACCCTTCTTATCTTTGAATGATTATAAAATTTAACCCAAAGATGGAGTCATGTTTTTTTTTACTTATGTAATAATTCCCATGGTTCATATAACATCCAGTGGATCAGTTGGGTCAGTTAATGTGATCTATATTGTTGATTTACATCAGAAAACCCCTCAGAGCTCTATAAAGATGACTAAACTCTAAGGCAAATTGAATTTAGGTTGGTTTATCCTGCACCACAGCCCTGCATCAAACCTGAGCAAAACCAATTAAAACCAGCAAATAAATAATGTCTCAGAGGTTTTACTGTTAATGGGACCTGAGCATGGCTCTGCCCTTGGCGCTGCCCCTCACAGAACAGTTAATGCATGTGCTGCGATCGCCAGGAAGACGTATAGCCAGGTTTTTTATTGTGATGATTGAGTGTTTCTGCCTTGGCTGTGCCTCCACAGGTCCTCCCACTATCTCTAGCACCCAGACCCAGCAGGCGCTCTATGGAGAGAAGGGTCAGATCAAGTGCTTCATCCGCAGCACTCCTCCTCCTGACCGCATCGTGAGTCACTTCAGCCCGTCTTCCATTTGCTAATTCATTTTCCTGTTTGAGCGACTGGGTTAGTGTGCATCTCATTAGTCAAAAGAAAAAGAAAAGGAGAGGAAAAGAGTTTGCGGACCTCAAACACAATGCCTACATATTTTATGACACATTGCACTTATTAAGACATACCGTATGTATGTATTTACCAACTCTCCACAAAAACTTTACATAAAGTCCATACAGTTGAGTGACATCTCGGTTACAATTAGTTTTCACATCTTTTGATGAAGAGTTGCTGTGACTTTTCACTAAGTGTTTCAGAACCTATATGAGTTTAATATCTGCAGTTACTTCACACCAATTAAGACAGAGAAGTTTGGTGGATAGGACCAGTGAGATTTCATATGCATCACTAATTACTGCAGTAAAGCTACTTCTTACTTTCTCGTGGAAAAGTGATCATTTTTTTTAATATATTAAGATAATTTGAAGACATTAAGAGCTGAATGTCTTGTGTATGTATATTTTGGGAACCAAATTATGTCATGAGCTAAAAAATGACAAAAAGTCTCATGTGCACTCCTGCAAACTACAAACATACTTACTTCATATGAGCTTTTTTTATTTGCCTTGAACCAAAATACATTTTAATATAGGACTAAAAAGAAAAAATGTGTTTTATTACTTTTATTTTTCAGGTCTTATAAGGTGCCATGAACAATATTAGCAAAGTAGCTAGTCGTACATGGTTTGTTGCGGTCCATTGTAAATGATTAAACAGGCGACCTGCCCATCAACACAGCTTACACTCTCATAGATGCACAAGTTCACACACTCACTCGTGGAGTTGAAAACAAGGATGACTGAAGAGATACAGCCTTTATTTCAGATTCCTTCAACATCTGGTACAGGTTAAAAAAAAAATAGACATATTGGCCTGACACCTCTGAGGTTGTAAAATGAGTTAACTGTCCGGTACCTGTTTAATCATTTATATTGGTCCCCAACAAACAATGGTCTACTAGCTAGTTTGCCAACATCACAAACTAGACCTTTAACAAAAAGCATTTTTGTTGACTAAACATATAACAACAGGATAGAAACTCTAGTCCGGAGGTCTGCAACCTGCAGCTCCACAGCCACATGTGGCTCTTCAGACCCTCTCCCGTGGCTCCTGGGGTTTCATCCACTGATAAAAGTGCTACAGTATATTGTACTAAATCAAAATGAGAAAAACAAGCAAAAAATCAACAAAAAGAAGAAAAACTGAACTACATAATGTACAAAAAAATTAAACTGAACTACACAATGAAGACTAAACAGTATAATAAATTAAAATGATGAAAATGAAAAAACTAAGAAAATTACCAAAAATAAGCAAAATTCAAAACAAAATTCTTTCTTTTTTCTTGATTGAGACAAAGCTGTACAAAATAATCAGAAAAAAACAAAACTCAAATTCATAAATCAACTTAATGAAAATGGATAACTTATCATTATTATTATTATTATTATTATTATTATTATTATTATTACATTCATCAAAATAAAATAAATCAACAAAATTGAGCATAAATAAATACAAATAATGAGCAAAATAACTCACGAAATTAACAAAATGAGACAAAATGAACAAAATAATCAATAAATTGAACAAAAACAATCACACTAATAAAAAAAATGGTTTGAAAATGTTTGTGGTTCTAGGCACTTTTTTTTCATTCTGTCTAAAAATGTCTGTTCAGATTGTAAAGGTTGCTAACTCCTACCCTAGTATCTGACGGAAAAGTAGCCATACAAATCACCTTCCGGTTGTTGGAGAACAAAAGCTTTGGAAGTGAAGTTGCTAAAAATAGAAAAAAAAGCAACACCCTTAAAATAGTGGCAGGAACATACGAAGAAACGTTGATATGAATGACTTTGGATCAGAAACATATATATTTGCATATATCACATTCAGTGTTTGTCTAACAACATTCCCCAGGCCTGGTCCTGGAAGGAGACGGTGCTGGAGTCGGGGACTTCAGGACGATACACGGTGGAGACAGTGAGCACAGAGGAGGGCGTCATCTCCACACTGACCATGAGTAACATCGTTCCTGCTGATTTCCAAACTATTTACAACTGCACGGCGTGGAACAGCTTCGGCTCTGACACCGAGATCATTCGCCTCAAAGAACAAGGTGACGGCAACAATAGATCAGGCAAGAAAGCACAGAGACGATCACGGACCTCATTATGTAGTGATTAAAGTCTCACAGGGATAAATACTTGTTCTAATGAGCTTGATGAGTTGATTGAAAGCTGCTGGGACTTGGTGCTGTAGCTCAGGAGTTTTTTTTAAACCACGTTTAATTAGGCTCAAATGAAACTGCAGAAAATTTCACTTCAATTTTAAAGCTTCCATACCATGAAAAAGATTAGGTTGTGATGTTTACATAGTCTGTAGTATCAAACAAAAGCTGTGAAAAAAACTATAAACAACTTTAGTAGTACTTTCATTGCAATAAGATGATCATTTATTTTAACAGGATGGCCTCCAGAAAGTAAGCCATTCTGTGTGACATCATAAATGAAAGTCAATCAGGGCAAGTTAAAATGCATTCATCTCACCCTCATGACCAAATAACATTCTAAATTTTTAAAGCTTAAATTCAAATTAATATTTTACACCCATCACAGCCAAGCTAAAATTAGCAACATTTCCATGAGCCAACTTCTGATTTTCCTGTGATTTTTTTTTTTTTTCCAGACAATTGATGTGCAAACAGAGTGTTTTCTGATTAAAAGCCACCAAATATGACACCTTAGAGTTACGACGAGGCTCCTGGAAGACAGGAGACAATCAAATCAACACTTTATTTTGTCAACACCCACACAAAAGTCTTTTACAACCACATACACTCCTGATCAATATTTTAAGACCAGTTGACCAGTTGTTTGCAATAAATTGCTTACTCAAATTTTTTTCTCGTCTCAGTCCCATTTCTTCTTTTTGCATTTTGAACCTCGACGGCTCACTTCATCACAAATATTAATGTTAGTTTCATTTTCATTTGAATTAAATGGGTTCTGGAAATGAACAAATGTGAAAGAACGAACAAATGTGAAAGAAACAGCTGGTGAGAGGTAGTTTGTTAAAAATTTAACAAGGATGGCAGCCAAGTTTTTAGGCAAGAATTTTGACTCTCTGCTTCCTTATTTTTCATCACTGTGTGTCAGAGCTGCTGTTGTCCTGACTATTAAACATTTTTACTTTTTTGTATTTCCATCAGCGTTCACAGGGCTGGGCAGCAATGTGTCGACACGGTCGGACACGGCGCTGCCGCTGCCATGGTCGGTGTTGAACGTGGGGGAGAGGCGAATGCTAATGCTGTTACTCGAACTGAGACACAACCTAACACCTTACTGTAAATGTCAAAAATGTTCCCGACGGTCATGGTGCAATGGCGCCCGTGGCCCGCGTTGATATCTGTAAAAGACAAAACAACAGCCCATGTCAAACTCTCCATCACGCTGCATGAATGGGCCTCACTCAGCTATAATGAAAGAGCAGCTCTGCTTCACTGTTTAAATGTGAATGGTAACAAGATGAATTAGAATTAAGACTGATCTGTTCATATAAAAAAAATTAAAATCAAACTGAAAAATGAAGAAAACAACAATCACCAAAAAGCTCTACAAGGTAAACAACAGATAAAATGAACAAGTCATCAAATGCAAATTTAAAGAAAAATGAACAAGATCTATAATATGCACAAAAATGAAATAATATTTAAAGTAGACGCATTAACAAAATAACAAATATGAAATAACAGACATCAACCACAAAGTAAACAAAAATTAACATAAAATGGAGTATTCCACAAAATGAACAAATGACAATAAAAAATTTTTTTTAAGTCAGTGAAGAAAATGGCAAACCAAAATGAACAAAATTAATATAAACAAGCAATGAATAAAATAGTCCAGAAAATTAACAAAAATGAACATAATGCTCCAGAAAATAACATAAGACAAAAATGAACAATATCAAAAAATAAACAAAACTGAACCTAAAAAAATAAACAATACAATCCCCAAAATGAACAGATGACAAATAAATGAATAAAACAATCAATGAAAAGCAAAGAAAATGATCAAAATCAAGTAAATAGTAATTAAAAATGAGGAATATATTCATAAAAAGCAAAACAGTGAGGAAAATGTACAAACAGTATCCACATTTAGAAAATTGGACATAAAAAAAAAAAAAACAAAATGAACACAAGATAAGACAAATTAACAAAATAATCCTATAAACTAAATACAATAAAGAAACATTAAAAAACAAGCAAATTATGAGAAAATGAACAAAAAAAGCCACAAAATGAAAAATAATTTACAAAATTAAACAAAAACACACACACAAAATAATGACCAGTTAAAGCTCCCACAACCCATTTTGGATCCCGACCTCCCAAAAATTCTGCGTTACAGGATTTATTGGTGTCACAAACCATAATTCATTCCATGTTGGAAGTAAAAAGCATGATAAAGTCAGGAGCAGGTCTGTTGCGTTTGTGTGCATGTGCACACGGGAGGAGAATTTTCACACATCTTTGACAGTGTTTACACATCACTCCCAGCATACAGTGAGAGCAGCAGGTAATGAGACGGATCAGGACAAATGTACAAGGTATTTGGGCAGCTGAAAATGCCACAAGGAGGGAAGGCAGTTGTTTGAAGGCCACAAACATTTCAACCATTCAACGCTGCAATTTTACATCTATTTTTGCATACTGTATGCACGGGGAAAACTATAACCCCATCCAGGAAAATCTTTGCGGTTTCATCTATTTAAAAAGGCATTTATGGTCAGAAGAACAACAGACTAATGAACAAGTGATGAATCAACGATGCTGCCGATGTGTTAAATCTGCAGCTGTCCTCCACAAAGACATAAACACTATTCTTCTCCCACCGGCCTACAACTCCTCAGACTGAATGAACAGAAATATTGAGCAATGCTGTGTAGTGGTGAACAACAGAGCCTCTCAGAGGCCATCTTGTTCTTGGTTTACTGCAGTCTGCTTGACAACAGGATTGCCGTCATTCCCTTTTGCAGCCATGTATTTCTGTCTGCCACCATGTCCACAGGCTGCTTTGACGTCTATGCCTCTATTTAAATGTCACCTTTAAATATGCAAGGCCTGAAACTGACAAAAACTAAACTCATCTGCACTGCACAGCCCAAGCACCCACTGTTAAATTAAATGAGTGGCTGCCACATTCAATTAGTGCAGAACTCTGAAACAACATATGGTGCATAAGATTATAAAATGTTTGTCTCAGCAGAGCTCCTAAACTACATCTGCCTCCGTTATTGTCGTGGCTACATGTGGATTTAGGGCATAGCAGTTACACAACTTAAATACACTTACCCACCCTAATGGAATTAGAAGACTTTAATCCAGCAATATTACTCCACAAAATTAAACTACTTTACTGGTCATTGGCTTGACTGTTTATCAAATTAGGAGCCTCCGCTGTGATAGTGTCTCCCAACTGAAAAGGCAGGAAACTTGCCTTGATATAGTGGTTTCCTTATTGCTTCCTATTTGCCTTGTGAATGACTCCTGCAGTAAGTTGCCAAGTAAACGAGAGAAAGCATGGTAGCATGGTAACCAGTGTGGATGTAAAAGTTTGGTCAAACCATCTGGTGATTTACAAAAGCAGACTAACTTTGCATTTAATCACAAAGAAAAAAAAAAGAAAAAAAAAAAAAACACTAATTTTGTTCTGCTTTTATTGGTCATGATTTCAACATTTTAGAACTTTTGGACTTAGTTTATCAGTTTGGATTATAAAGATGAAAAGGAATACGCATAGGAAATCATGAAGTTGAACAAAAAAAAACAAGATTTCAAACTGAAAGAAGCCCGCTGGTGATGATTGAAGAAGCAAAGTCCATCAAAACAACCTCAGACGTGCACCAAGTTCATCAATTCTTAAAACATGAGAAACAGTGGTGGAGAAATATCCCAGTTAATGACTCAACCACTAAGTGATAGCAATGCCCTTTGACACAAAACACTGTAACATAACTGTAAATGTCGTAGATGTCTGCATTATGGAACAGGCCTTGAGGACAGCAAAGAAAACTGATACTGCTACTTGGGTGTTGAGAAAAATCACAACCAAGAAACTTAAAAAAAAAAAAAAAAAAAAATACCCTGGTGAGTTACACCAAGTTACCAGAATAAGAAGCCTTAATGAGGAAGGGATTTAAGTTCCAAAGCCATAAGGCAGCTGCCACCAACCAAGCCACACACAAGCAGCCCAGGACTTCCAGGTAAAATACCAAGCTACCGACCAGGAGTGCAAAAAAGGCAAGATGTAAGAAAAACAGGCGTTTAACAATTGAGGTTCAACTTACATCCATGTCAAAGAACTCCTGGGAGTCGTCCAGCCCCTGCACACGGATTTGCAGTCCTCGCCCATGACTTCTGCTCCCACCAGCCATGTTGGCACTGAGGCTTTGACCTGGCTCCAGAGTACTGATCCCAGCATTGAACTGGGCTCCCAGCCTTGTGCCAGGGGTCTGCAGGACCCTATATGAACCCTCTATCTCCCCCATGCCTGCTCCAAGCAGCCCCCCCACCTCCTCTCTCCTGCAAAACACACACACAAAACCATCATCAAAAGTTTCAGAGAGGCTTTCAAAACACCATTAAAGTGTTTACTGTAATTTTTCTAGTGGAGGCTAGCCGAGTTTAAACTCTGTAGAGAGGTTCAAATCTACTTACTGACTACTTTAACTCAGATTTCGTCACAAAAAGTAGTCGCTATTGGCCATGTGACCCCCCCCCCATTCATAAAGTTTACATTTGAGAAAATCAGTAAAATATGGCCAGAATGAAGGTATTAAACTCTGAACACGAGTGTAGGTGTAAATGTACCAGAAAAGTACAAAAATACAGAAAGAAGCGTCGACGTGCCCGTTTTATTACGCTGCATGTGGGCCTAAGTGGGTCAGTGTTACTCCAGCCTAATTTACACGTTCAAACCAAATAACTTTATAAAACTGAGGAACACAACATATTTAAGATAAGAGTTGGTTTGTTTTAAAGAAAAGCCGCTCCGGGATACTATGAAAAACACATCGAAGCAAAGTATAATCACCATTAACCGAATTTCTCCCCGAAAAACACGCCCTGCAGAGATTCCTGAATGTAACTATACAATGTAACAAAAAACTCACCTTTCCTTCGTTTTCAAAGCCAGTACTAGAACTTTGTAACATGGAAGAGGACAGGGCTCCGGTCCATGGTCGTCGTCGTCGTCAGTGCGCAGTCAAACTGACTGGTCATTGGTTAAAACTGTCCCATTCGAGCTGCCATTGGCTCGCGCACGGTATCGGATTGTAGGCTGAGGAGCGAAGATTTACCTTCTCGCTTTAAATAGCTTGGATGGATGGGGAATAAACTTGTCGGACGGACGGAAAATGATATGGCGTGGCTTTTTAATGCGGTCCCGCGAAAAGCTCAGAAAGTCTATGGTGTCGTGTGTTTCTCCGTCAACACCCAAACGGAATTAAATTGATTGCTTTATCGCTTTACTCTGCCTATCTGGTTTGCCTAACAAAGACACTCACTAGAAAGTTTGGCCTGAAGTTTGACCCGTAGATAATGGAACCAGCCAGATTCTTCTTAGAGATCAGATAACACAGTTACATAGTTACATCTACTTTGAGCAAATGTGAGCAGGCATTAGACTATGTAGGGGTTTGAACGATCCCTTCAAATGCTTCAGCCTGATTTAATCAACACTGAAGACTGTTTTGTTTTTGGGCTGGTTTGCGACCAGTTCTCAGCAGCAACTGAATGAATAAAGTGAACTAAAGATCCACAAGGAAAAGGAAAACTTCTAAACCGCAGTCAGAGGTTGTAGTGGAGCGCCCCCTACTGGTTTCCGACACATCACTATTCCACAGTACATTCCTAAATATTTGTTACATGGGGAAATTCTGATAAATTGCCATAGGTTGGTAGTAGTTTTTTCAGGAAAATGTACGTCAGAGAGTAGTTGTTTACTTTTTACTCTTACTCAGTTACGTTTGAAAAAAGTGTGCTTTTACTCAGTTACATTGTGCTTCAATGAGCAGGAGTGAAAAAGGCTGAAGAGCATAAGAATGTTGGAAATTGATCAAACAAATCAAAACAAACTAATGAATCAGGGAAATTGACAAAATGAATAAATTAACAAAAATGTACATAAAATAATCATGACAATGAACAAAAAAATTAACAAAATGAGAACAATAATTAAGCACATTAAAAACAATCCATCCATTTTCTATCCCTTAATCCTCGTGAGGGGTGGTGAGTACACAAATATGCACCAGAGGGAAAAAAAAAGACCACAAATTTGTACTCTTATTCTTATTTAAGTGAAATCAAGATTTACGTTTATTATTGAAACAACAAGCAACACTTCTACAAACATTATTATTTAAAGCAGCATTTCCTTATCTATTTATTGTTGTTTTTTTTATTTCTGGGGACACACTTTTTAAACATGTTAAAACATCATAACACAGATGTTCTCAGATTAATCTTATGAATTAGGGACCAGTGGTGTTATGATGGTTTTTGAATTGAGTTGAGTTCTTTCAGTTCATCCATTTTCTACCCCTTAATCCTCGTGGGGGTCGGGGGGTGCTGGAGCCTATCCCAGCTGACTTGAGTGAAGTACACCCTGGATGAGTTGCCAGTTCATCGTAGGGCTGACACATAGAGACAGACAACCATTCACACTCCTTCCTATGGACAATTTAGAGTGACCAAGTAACCTAACCCCCTAGTGCATGTTTTTTTTGGTTGTGGGAGGAAGCCGGAGAACCCAGAGAGAACCCACGCAGACACGGGGAGAACATGCAAACTCCACACA
>JAQQAE010002119.1:0-23110 GCA_029823295.1 Pseudamia nigra
ACTCCTATAATGGTGTTTTCTTTTTTTTATGCTCCATAAATGTTGAAGATACATCAAATCCGTGAGCACATTACTGAATCAGCAGACTTTCCAGTACAATTTGGTGGCAGTTGCATGTTGATACCTATTTTTTTTTTACCTCACAGTAGCGATTTTTCCTCAACCCCTGTAAGTATAAGCATTTGGATCGCTATATCTGGAATATTGCCATATCTGGATCAAACTTTGTACTTATGTTATTCTATGTCTTTTTTTGGCTAAATTTTCTGGGCATTATTTGTGGTATTACAGAGACAAATGTTGATTGACTCACGATGGTGAAGAATTTTTTTAATATATTCAGGATCCAGACGATGACTCAGATCACTCCTAAATGATTGGTCCCTGTGCCATTTCTGACCTATTCTGAAAATTTAATCCAAATCTGTTCATAAATGTTCACGTTATACTGTGAACAAACAGATAAATGAATAAATAAATGAACTCCTACACTTGAACTTTATTTGCACAGGATTTTCTATTGTTTGACTCATTCTCTTTTGATTAATTCAATGGAATTTTTGCCTTCATACTGTAAGTATGTGAGTACATGAATAATGAAGCTTTTATTACAGAAATGAAAATAGTATTGCTAATCATATTTTATATGACAATGAACTCAAATACTATCCAGCCTAATAAAAATTTGAATGTATTTTCCTTGTTGAACATTCTTACACTATGTTCACAAGTTCATCTTCAAAAATGTTCAGGAGCACATCATGCATGCAATGAATTAGATTTTTCTGTGATCATTTTTTTTCTTTTCATACTGGACTTCTTGTAAAAGCAATTTCATTGTAAGTCAAAATCAAAAGCCCCATCTGTGTATTGTTATAACATCTTTCATATGGGCAAAGCAGCTCAGAGACTTCTATGTAAAAGAAAGGCACATCAAATGGAATCAACAAAACAATGAACTGCCAGTGTGAGGTTGGCCTACTGAATCAAATTAAGCAGAGTTAATGGATTTAGAGTTAACAGATACACTGAATGCGTATTTTCGCTTCACTTAAGTTGTGTATATGCATCTATCCATATGGACAGCTGCCTGTTGTTCCAAGATACACCTAAAGAAATTCTATACTGAACTGAAATGCTGCCATGTTTTGGTTTGCATCAGTTGTAATTTAACACTGCAATAGGAAACAGTAAACAGTGAAGGTGACATCACAGAGATACAGTTACAAACAGCATTACTGGATTGCACGCATGTAGGGTTTTGTGTGAATCCTTGTGTGTACAGGGGAAATTAGAGTTTTAGACTGACATCAGCTATACATCATTACCAATCATCCTACCATGTACACAGGTATAGCGGTTTTAATCAATTTATGATGACTCTATTGACTAAAAGTACAAAGACAGAGAACAACAGTGTGTTAAATGTGTTACTGAAAGGGGCCGATAGGCAACAGTAACATGTAGCTTAAATAGAAGTTGAGGAGCTTAATTAAGCCCTCATGTGCGTCAGCGGTTAACCCTTTCCTTTAGGGTCAGGTCAAGGCAAGGCTGATGTTGACAGAATAATATGATGGCATTTTACAGATGACCTACCTTGACAGGAGCATTGTGTGCAGTCTTTGGCCTTTACACCTTGCCAGTTTTATTGAACCATTCCCAGTAGATGACATTAGAAGAACTCACAGGCAGCATCGACCACGGCAACCATAAAACGGCCACAAAACGGAAAGTGCTCTTCTTTTAGACATAGAGCCTTTTATTGTCCTTAATTAATGACTTGGATGATTGCAACTGTCCTGTGATTATAGAGGGCCAAATTTACACATTATAGGATGAATTGGTCTTTGTTTAGTCGATGGACAGATTAAACAACGCTGAAAATAATACAGCTGTACAAAGGCTAAATGCAGTAACTCAGCAAACAGTAAAATTGTGAAAATAAAATAATGCCTCAAGTTTGTTAACTGTTGATGAAGAATAATTACTGGTAATCCATTTATGTAATGGATTTATTTTATGGGGAAGAACCATAAATACTGATCTGACCTACAGTATGACCTGTGAAATGACACAAGGTTTGAAGCATTTCAAAGGAAAAGTGCAGTTTCACACAGACATACTGTATATAGATATGTCTGTGTTGCTATTTTTTCTGTTAAAACAAAACTGCTTAGGAGATGTGACCAAATCCTAATTTGAATGGTTTTATATATTGAAATGAGCACGTTTTCAATGGTGAAATAGCTCAGGCGTGAAGTAATGTCCCTTTCATCAATGACTCGTGAAGGATGTTACTTTGAAAACAGTTGATGATAATGACCGTGAGCATAGTATAAACTGGTGCACTGACCTGAATTGCAATGTTGCTTTCAATTTAAAATACATTACTCCTCATCAAGAAAGCTTTAAAAACATGTTTATGATCTTCATAGACCAACAGCAGACCCACAAAAATACAGTTTAGACAAGAAAACACAGTAAGTCAAGTTACTATCTACCTTTTTTTGTTGTTACTTCAAATTTGACACTAAATTGTATCCAAAATGGAACATAGTGGAGCAACAACTATTTGCCACAAAGCAAACCATATGTCACAAGGTCCAATTCCAGTATTAATTTATAGTAGTCATAGTCACTTTACCTTTGTGCGGCAGAACATGCTAGTGAAATCTGTGCCTTGAAGAAAGAAGGAAAAAAATGTAGCTTTCTGTAGACATATATATCAAACACTTAAATTTATGTCAGTACAGCTTATATGTTTCTATTAAATAATCCTGTAGGGGTGTTGATAAAATTGAAGGGGATCTTCCCTTGGCCTTCTGAAGTCCTAACCAGATATATACGCACATATGCAGTATATACACCACATACACTCATCCCCAGGGTGACATCGGATCAGACACAATAAAACTGTAAAACATGCACTTTTCATAGCTCATTTTCTAAAAATACAGGTAATAAAAATGTGTTGGAAGTTGACCCATGGCGGTGGAGCTAATATAATTGTGATGTTTTAAATTTCCAATTTTATATGCTTACAGGGGCAGGGATAATTTAACTTGACTGTGATGAGTTATGACTTGTGATTGCCACAAATCAATAAAATTCAAAATGGCCTGTTTAGATATTGTTTCTCTTATTCAAACAGTGACAGAACTAAGAACAAAGTGATGATAAAAACAGCAGACTGGTGCAACTAGTTACATCAAAACCATATAAAGGAACACACATAAAAGCTCAGTCTGTAAGAGGTTGTTAAAGTTGCTAACAGAGCTATAGTTGAATTTTACAGCTACTGAGAGCATGAGAGACTGTAATGGGTGGGAAAAGTCTGTTTCAGTGTTTCACCTAAACCCGAACTGCTAACTGCGCAGATGAGGTCTGCAGCAGGCAGACAAGTTCATTGTGAATAAGAAAAGTGACAGTATAGCTCTGTAGTAGAAGCTCTGGGAAAAAAAAAATGAAATCCTGCTTGCAATGCTTATGTCCATCGACAGACGCCCCAGATGAAAAGTCGATTCCTATGTAAACTGCAGTTCTGCTACCATGTCTGCAGACAGAAAAGCTGCAAAATACAGAATCTTTCAAATATGCCATTTTTGATCAGATGCAAACTCCACTTTGACGCTCACTAAGTGACTTCAGAACACACACAGAACCCATTCACCCTCTAGCGTCGCAATCATCTGCTGCCTGTTGTTCTCTATTGCTTTTGTTTTTTTCTCTTATGTTCTTTTAGCCATTGTTTTCCACTCCAGCAGATCCATCGAGCTACAGGGGCTAGTTGCCATTTGCCAAAAAAAAACACTACAGATCAAGCAAATTGTGTGGCAAACTTTTTTTACGAGCTACCCAACTGTGGGCGGGGGGATGAATCCAGGCTTTTAAAATGGCATGCTCTCCTTCGCCCGTTCCCCCTCACTAGCAGGAAGTACTTTATCAATAGTCCCTGAGGCACAGGTATAACACCTAGCTCTGCTGTACTTAAGGTGTGAAAAAGCATCCACCTTTATCCTGCCGTAATGTTCCAATTCTGATTTTATAGCACCATAAACATATCAGGGACCTAATGTTACAGTGTTATTGTCATAAGTAGTCTATTGGGTTTTAAACATGAACAAGTAGTAGCTGTAGGGATGATTCTACTGGAGGGAAAGAGGACGAGTAGAAAGAAATAGAAAGGGACGAATATTGACTTTTCATTATCTTGTTTTTGAGGTCCTTTCTGTCTGATTTTGTTTCTCAATCCGTGCTCTCTTATTGCCCTTCATAATCTAAGTTTGGCTGGATGCTAAGAAAACCAAATAAAGACATGAATAGAGAAAGAACATCTAGGCCAAGATCCAGAAGAGGTTTGCATTGCTTTAGCAGGTGTTAAAAGTGTGTAAATGGGTGAAATGCAATTCACAAAGGACTGGCAAAGGGTGAAATTTACACAAACTGCACTGCTAAGCTGTGCCCGTGTCATTTGCATGGATGTAAAATGATTTAAATGTGGGAATATTTTTAGATTTGGCACAAATATCTAATTTCTACACAAATAACTCCTGGTGCTAAGAGGATCTAATTTGGAAAAGAGCCGTCCAGTTGCAACAACCAGCAAGGCAAGCGCTAATGCTGCCACTTGAGAGCATGCGTTAACTGTGTTCAAACTGATTTTGTGCTCTCTGCTTGTCACTGTCTCTGTCTCCCTCTCTTTCTGATAAACATTTTTGTGAGGCTCGGATGATGTTTAGTTAATCTTTAAAGACATTTAAGCATGGAATCTTTTGTTTGGAATATGTATTATATTAGAATTTGTCTGCCCTTAAATGTTAAAGAACAAGTACAACGCAACAATAGTTACAGCCACAGAAAAAAAAAACAAGTCAAAGACAGTCTTGACTGCTCAGGTTTTAATTAAGTGACCGGTGCACACCTGCCTGAATTACAAGGAGACTTAGAAAATGAGCTCTATGGTCAAACAGTCAAACCAAATTACATACTGTACAAGAAGAAATAACAGAGGTTATAAATAATTGTCCATTACATACTGACCAGGCGTTAGTTCAGTACCTACGTATCACTAAGGAAACAAACATTCATTTTTGCACAGTGTTCTCATCTATATTACAACGGGGGCACATACACACGCCATGTTACAGTCATTAAACACATCATCATGCTCTTGCACATGCCCAGTGCTCACTTTACTCCACATAAATTCCCAATGAGGCACTGACAGAAAAATGTGAGTCAGGGTCAGTGCAACACTTGGTTCCCTCTCCTCTGATTAGTTAATCACCAGGTGGAGATTTAACATGCTATTAAAAATGTGTTATTTTACAACCTGAAACCCACTATTAATTATAATGTGATTTTTTGTGACTTGGTCCCTCTGACCCTACAGATATAACTGCAATGCACACATCAGACTCTCAGAGTCTGCCTTGTTTAAAAACTGATCACTGTAATGTGTCTATATATGAAGCCACAGTCTTTATGGACTGAGGTGTTTTTACTCTGAACTCCACAGCCTTGTATTTTTTGCTGTCACTGCTCTTTGCATTATAAATCAGTCTGTGTGATGATGAAACACCAACAATAGAGTGTCTATCAAAAAAAGAGCTATTTGCCCTCAGGTGCGTGTGCACCTGGGGGTTAAAGGGTGTTTTTGTCCCTGCATATCAATGCTAAATCTTTACTGAAGAGCTTGCAAAAACTGGGCAGGTCTGTGCTAACGTTAAGCTTTTCTTAGTAAATGTAGCAAGTGCAGTGCTTTCTTTGTGAATCTGACACATAGACTTAAAAGAAAGAACACATGAAAAAGATCTAGGAAAAAAACTTATTGGTGCCACTTTTATGTCAGTGTTGGACTATGGTGATGTTTTATACATGCAGGTTTCATCCCAGAGCTTACAGTACATTCTCTGAGGTTCATCACAAACTTTAAAACCCTCACGCATTGTTTGTTGTACAACCGTGGGATGGTCCTCATTGTCTACACAGAGACTTAAACACTGTCATATTGTCATATTCTTGGCCTTCTTCCTACCTCCAGACCTATGCCACTCAGAAGAGTACAGGAATGTATGATCTTCATTCCCAGGATATTTACTTGCTCTGTCCCAAAGGTCAGAACTGAACTGGGAAAAAAGGCGTTTAAATTTGCTGCTCCTTCTGACTGGAACGAATTACAAAAAGACTTGAAACTCAGTGAACTGATTTCATTGGACACTTTTAAGAGACAGTTGAAAGAACAGGAAGTAAACACATCTGGCTGCAGATGCTTTGATTAATTCACCGATATGGCTGATTCTGGGAGATAGTTGCTGCTTATGTTGTTATGACGTGCCTTTGATGCATATGGACTACACATTTTGTATTATGATATTTGTGTATGACTGTTTTTTGTGTGTTTGAAACTGTTTTTAATCTCAATGAGGTTTTCACCTGGTTAAATGAAGGTTAAATAAAAAATAAATAAATAAATAAGGGTCAGTAGAAGTGAATGAAAATGCAAGAAAGGAAGGGATATAGATAAATACAGATTAAATGGACGATGATGGGCGTAAAACAGGAATAAATGAATTAAAATATGATCAAGTAGGACCCACTAGTGGAAGCTTGCCATCTCACAATCAGGGCAATTGCTGTTAAATAATAAGTGCCTTAAAAAGATGTACTTTCATCTGCATTTGAGATATGGAAATAAAATGATGAGTGTTAAGACAGAGGTGGCAGCATTGAGTAATACATAAAGGTTGATAACAACGTGTATTATTATGTGCTTGTGTGATTTTCTTGCTTTTAAATTGGAGTCAACATGTGGACACATCATCCGACACTCTTGTTTAGTCTGTACCCACATGCAGATTTGTTAAGTGCTGTACCAAAATTAACCAACCACTTTCATCTGTCAGAATAGCTGACACTGAGGTTCAAACATTTTGCTTCCAGTTTGGCATGTCTACAAATTAATGACTTACTAACAACAGAAATCTTAGTGGGATTTTATTTCAGATTTGAGTCTTAGTTAAGTGTGTTGAGTGTTAATTCACAATAGTAACTGGCCCCTGATGTAAAGTACCTTTATAATCCATTACATGAAACCCACAGATTTGCAATTAAAGGTTTGTTACTACTACTGCCACAAGTTGCTGAGACTGTGGGTGTAGCTTCTTATTTTACCATTTCTCTTTATAATCTGGCCTTATCCTGTTCCATCAGTAGGCTTAAATAAAAAAAATAAAAAAAGTAGCAGAATGTTAAAATTGAAAACAACTAGCCTACTGGGTAATAGACAAGAATGGGGAAGGGGAGGGGCGTGACTAAAGGAAGTGGGGGATAAGCCGAATTCAGCACTAAGCGTAGATGTGGATGACTCAGCTAAACTATGGGATTGGAGCTGAGCAGAGCAGCTAAAGCTCGATAGCAGCTACAGTTAGTGCCGAAGCATCTTCACTGCATCTGGGACAACGTTCGTCGTGTGGCACTTTGACTCTGCTGCTGTTGTGTGCAGTGAGCTCAGCAGTAATGACAGCTTACTAAATGTGAAGCTTTTTTCTTTTTGTTTTGTAAGAAATCAACAAAAGTAAAAACTAGGCCCTTGGTTTGTGAGTTTCATCTAACCATACTGTTTGTTTTCTATCCCTTTATAGTATGTTCTGGGGTCATTTTTATCCAGTTCATACAGTAAATGTTCTTAAAAGGCGTATATGTCAAATTTCGAACCATGGATCTGTTTAGAATGGTTCAGTACTGTCTCTAATATTAATAAATGGGTGAGGTCCCTATTTTTCATTTCTAAGTGATGAGAATTAGTGATGGGGAGTTCAGCTCCTTTCATAGAGCTGACTCGTTTGGCTACCAAACAGCTCTCAGTCTAGTATCATTTGTAGCCTCATATTTTACTCTAACTTAGCAAACATGAAAGGTTTGTATGTTGAAACCCTTTTGCATTCAGTGTTTTCATGAGAAGCCTTATAATTGCCTGATTTTGTGAATTTGTTCTGTTCCAAAAAGATTCTTACTTTTGTTTGACATTTTAAACAAACTTTTATTTTTACAAACACAAATGAACTAAACATGGCAAACAAATTAACATGCCCCAAAAACCAAACCGAACATAGACCAAAACAGAATACCACTATGGTCTTAGTACAGGTTGGCACTAAGAAAAATGAGATGCCTTGGCTTGGATGGGCTGATGCTTTTTAATGTTATTTTCATTTTACAGTGAAGGCGCTGCTTGGCTGCTCCCAATATATTTAAACTGCAGCCAGATGCTGCTTCCTTTGCAGCTGTCTGTCATAGTTACATTTCACAAAACACTCATCACCGCCATTGACTGTCTACCTCACGCTGCATGTTGGCGTGTCTGTCCCCCTCTCTGCTTTCACATAATGGTATGATCCTATATCCTCACATGTGGCTTGCCAAATGGCCATCATGCTGCCCAATCAAAACAAAGTACTGCTGTAAGCAAAGCTAGCTGCAAAAGGAAAAAGAAGTGGGGAGCCAGCTCTAAGTTCAGGAGCATCAGCTCTTTTGATTATTTATCAAGCATCAGCTCTTAGAGCCGCCTCTTTGTGCAGGACACATCATTAATGAGAATGTATTTCACTATTTGTTTTTGGGAAAATAGCATTACTATTACACATTGTTATTCATATTTCAACATAATATGATTTTTACTTCATCCATCCATCATCTTCCACTTATCCTGGTCAGGGTCACGGGGCCAGCAGCCTAAGCAGAGAAGCCCAGACTTCCCTCTCCCCAGCCACCTCCTCTAGCTCCTCTGGGGGTACTCCCAGGTGTTCCCAGGCCAGCTGACACTTCCACCAGTGTGTCCTGGGTCTGCCCCAGGGCCTCCTCCCACCTGGAGCTAGTTTTGGCAACCAGGGATTGGACCACCGAGGTCCTTGCCTTTGGCTGCCACCCAAACCACACAACACTGGACCCTTATGACCCTTCCTGCAGGTGGTGGGCCCACAGGAAAGTATAGTCATAAGGGTCTTCTGAATCGCTTTTAGTCTGACCTGTCACCTAGGACCAATTTGTTTTGGGAGACCCTACCAGGGGCAAATTGCTCCTAGGATCACTCAGAAACATGAACCCCTCCACCACGATAAGGTGGTGATTCCAGGAGGTGATCATTTTTACAGAAATTACAAATTATTACCACATTCCATAAGTGTGGTGTTAAATTCATTTTCAGAAACTCTACAGGGGGAGTACTCTGGAAACAAATATTTCTCTATTCTCTATTTTTTACTACCCAGACCTGGAAATTACACACACATCTAACTTTACATATTCTGTTGAACCCTATAAACCAAACATACCTATTCCTGTGAATGTGTGGCAACCACTGATAGTTGAAATTATATGGGGCAAAAAACCCTTCTTGCCGTTAGATGTATTTTTCTCAGGGAAATGTGGAACACATTAATAGTTCCCACAATATAGGGAGGAAGACAGTATCAAGATCCCCTTTAAATTTGTCACTACTCTTACATACATTGGTAACTTTATAACATTGTTGTCACTATATTTAACGAGTTTTCAGACCCCTCTAACGACTCTTTTTCAAAAAAGCGACTAGGGACAAACATAGTGAGTTTTTCTGGTGTCATTCTTACTCTTCTCAACAAGTAGGGGGTGCTACCATGGACCCCTCCCATGTCCCAAAGTACTCATAGGCAGCCCAATCCTGTCACAGCTGTCCCTCCCGTCTGCAGTCAGAGCAGATGTTCACCCCCGACGTCCAGACGGCACATCAATCGCACATGCATAAAGTCACCGCTGTTGTCGAATATAAACCATTGCACTAAAATTTCAGTAAACATCCCCACATTTGACCCACACAGCCTCAGTCACTTCCTCACCTCTCTGTGACATAAGCTAAACATGTAGCTGGCTCATCACGTCTCAGCTTAAGCAGTACACTCAAAACTACAGAGGAGAGGAAATCAAACTGTGATTTCAAAGGCTGATTGAAGCTGTTATGTAAGCAGATAATTAACTGGACCTGACACAGCATCAGTGTTACAAAACTGTACCTGTACCAAAGTATAGGTGCAGCATTTTATTAACATACTTTGATTTTTGCTCTACCTGAAGTCAGTTATTTTCATTTTAACTGTTCAAATGTCAAAATGGTTAAATTTGACCTAGGATTAAGAAGGATTAATAGAAACATTTTATTCTACAGGCTTATTATGCTTCATCTTGTTGTCTATTCATCATTTAAAGCTATGTAAATGGTAATTTGGTAGATCTGAATTTGTTGACCCCCTAAAAAGGCAGCCACAGTCTGTCCAGTAATAACTATGAAGGAAAAACCAGTGAGCTGATGTTTGATGTTTCTTGTTCTGCTTCCTCTTGGTGAGGAAGGACTTTTTAGAGAATATTTTCACAGACAGCAGGTGAACTTTTAAGCCATATTTCATCACAGTTATTTTAGAGTGTGAGGAGCATGAATCAAAGGGTTGGGATAATTATAGCGTTCAGATTATGCAGCTGCACTGTCATGAGGAAACTTATGTTATGGGAAACTAAATTAGAATTATGGCTGTAATTTAAAGTGTAAATTCTTTTTTCCTTATTTTTCCCTTTCCTGCTAGTCGGCTCGAAAATTATTCCTTTTCACAGGGAAATGTCTGTTTTTTGACTATGAAAAAAATCAATAAAAATAGACTGGGGGTGTTAGCAAAACCCACCTGGCCTGGGCTCAAACGCTCTGTTCCACCTCTGACTACAAGCTGTGTGGGTGCTTGTTAACCATTAGCTCTGGCATCAGGGGCATTATGCATGGTAAAGCAGAGATAAGAAGCTCACTTCTGCAATGTTTTCCGCCTGCCTGAGAGACTCAAACCTATTAGCATGGCATCGTGCCATCTGCTGTATAAGCCACATTAGCTTTGAGGTCAGCAGTAATGGGGCAGGAGTTGAACTACCATTAATCCTCTTCACTTTATACTTAGAAACCAGTGATTCTTAACTGGTTTGAGCATCCTCACATGTCTTAAAGCAGGCTGTGTTGTCATGTGAGAACACTTGTTTAATTGTTGAGAAAATTAATATGAATAAATCTTGCAGAAAGAAGGGAATCATTAAAGTGATGTTAACAGCAAAAATGGAATCACATGAGGAATGCACTTGTTCATAAAGTGCTCTGCAAAGAAAAGTTTCTAAAACATATAACTGCTTTGCTTGCTACTTTATTATCTTATATCTGACTAGGTTTTCTATGTTTCAGGCTATTTAATTTAGGCTAGCTTGCATAGTGGTAGCATGGGAGGCTTTAGCCAGAAGCACTGAATAACATTTTCTGAAATAATTGGACAACCTACTTTCAGATATCTATGACCCACTTATTGGGACAATTGCTGTTTGAGCAACTGCTTTGGATTTTAAGGAAAAGTATTCCATGTCAGAACTCACTGTCTACATACGTCTCCTTAAGTCTTACTACCAGTAAGGAACAAACTTCCTTAATTATCAAGGTGCTCAAAGATGATTTAACTGTGATCCTGGTGAATCATCTTTGTTTTGAGACTGGACTCAAGACCACTTTTTTAAAGTCTTGATTTAGTCTCATAACGCCTTGGTCTTGGTCTCTACCTGTCAAAGTCTATGCAATGACTTGGTTTCTGTTTAGGCAGCCTTGACTAAATCGAGCTTCATTTTCTATTGTTAAAAGTTATGGTAGTTAGCTATTACTAAACAAAATATATGGTACCTGCTCTAAAAAATGTTTGACCTGTATGCATTTTGAAGTGCAGATTATTCTCAAGTGCTACAATACAGTTGATAAAATTGGGTAAGGGTAACTAACCAAGGTCTATTCATCAATGGAAAGCTGATTTATTTGGGGATAGTGACACATCTTTTTTCCGTGTCCTCAGAGCAGAGCTTTACCCTGTGTGCAGACAAATCTGTGCAACACAAGCATCATCATCAACCTTATTGCTTAAAGATAAACTATGTAACTTTCCTTCCTAAAATCACCTGAATAAATATATACTGTGAATTCACACATTAATAATATATCTCATTGCTCACGTCTGTCTCTCTGCCAGTGTGTGCTGGTGAATTTAACTCCACAGACCCTCTGCCTAGATTTTCTACTTTTCTCTTGTGTCGGTCTGCTTTTTGTCTGCACAGGCTGTCTGTGTGGCAAGAAGTGCGCTTGCGTCTCTAGCCAATCACAGTGCAGCGTCTCTCTAGCCAATCCATGTTGGACAACTTGTTGGGACAGGAGACACACTTTTTTACTTCTGTTTCTCTCTGGAACCGTCCCATAGAGTTTTGTGATGGTGTGGGTAAGTTTGTCTGTTATAGCGTGTAAAGACTGAAAAGCATGAGAAATTTTAAATCTTTCTATTTTACAGCTTTTTTCACAGCATTGTGTCTCTTTCATAATGTGTTCTAATAATAGTTCTGTCACCAAGCCTTGCTCGCACTGTCTGTGATCAGAAGGAGGCAAGTTTGAAGAACCTTTAATTCATAGAGCCGCAGCGTTGCAAATCTAATATTACTGCAAACAAAATGAAAAATGTTACTGAATAACAGAACATGCAGATCATTTTAGCTAATATCTACAACCTGACATCTTCGCAGATTGTCACAACACAGTTCAACTTGATCAAAAAGTCTTCCAGGAACTCATGAGATTTAAGTTACTACTAATGTTCTTATAAAGTTAAGTTTATCCTGATCCGTTTAGTTACTGGGGTGTTTGGTTTTAAAGAACGTGAAACTGCAGTTGTGCAGCTGTTAGATTTGTTGGTAAAGAAAAATCTAACAATATTAGGAATTTAATTCAAATTATGAAATATAGTCCACAGCTTTCAACCTTATGAAAATAATATTCCCCTGCAGCAACATAAAACTGCTAATGTATTATCCAAGAGTGCTGAATATCATTTAAAAACAGTGAAACCCACTCTGTCACATAGGGCCTGACTAGGATCTGCTCCTGGCGATGTCACAGAGTGAAGGCCATAGCTGAGTTATTAGAGGCTATGGCCTTATCATGAGGCTCCAGCTCGACCTGGAAGCCCTCTTCTTCTGTGTTGATTCATTACAACAAATGCCCTTTTTTTCCTGGAATAATACGTGTTTGTGGCCTGTAGGCTTTGTCCAATATTTAATCAAGTGAAATGGCCTGAAATAGAACAATCTGGTATCATAGTTCACAGTTGTGTCCATGGAGGCAATCATTTGTCCCGAGACAAAAAAGCTCAGAGCGACTAATGGAGATCACATTGGCCTCCTGGCTTTGTCCGCA
This sequence comes from Pseudamia nigra, assembly GCA_029823295.1. Taxonomy (NCBI): domain Eukaryota; kingdom Metazoa; phylum Chordata; class Actinopteri; order Kurtiformes; family Apogonidae; genus Pseudamia; species Pseudamia nigra. Next base: position 13,283 of record JAQQAE010002119.1, read on the forward strand.
GCCTGATTCAGGAAAGCTAGAGTTGATTAACCTGCACATAAACTCACATGCACTCACACCTGTGCACACACATACACAATGGGCTTGCCAGCATGTACTGCTGTATCAGTGATGGATGCTGGCAGACAGCCAGACATAGTGACGGCCACAAGGAAGAACAAGCTGCCATGTGAGAAGAAGATTACTGTAATGGAACTCACATACACATATGTACACACATATATACCGACGACATGCATAGACACAATACACAAATGCTTACGCATAGAGTCATGCACATACACTTTCCCTCAATCACACTCATTGTGTAATGAAAGTGTAATGAAACCAGAAACACACATCTTTCTCACACACAGGCGCCCTGGGCTGAGGGCTTGGCAGAGCAGAGTAGATAGATTAGTGTAATAGTCTCGGCCAAGGCAATCATCTGCCCACTGTAGGGCTTCAAATACTGGCAGCAAGATCCAGCTCAGACAAAGAAATTAGCCACAATGAATGAGTCAGTTTGGATGAGTTCACAATACTAACGCTTCAGACTGTCAAGAAATAATCATATGCAAGAAAAAAAAGAAAAAGAACTGCACTGATTTGCATGGAAATGTATTTCGTGAACTCAGCATGCAGCAGAACAGGGTCTAAAGACAAGCAATACAGACAAGTATGTGGACAGTTTACATGTATGTTTGAATAAACGATGATGAGGCAACAGGATTTTCATTTCCTGAAGTGCATGGTTGGATAGATTTTGTTTATAAAGGTTTCTGAGATGAGAATAAAGTGGTTCATTTATTCATGGGATGTGACTTAATACCAAACCAACTTTCAACTGAAGGAACATAATTACAGTCCATTCATAGATTTCCAACCAATACACAGTTTAAATAAATACCACTCAGACATTTGTTGTTTTTTATTTTGGTTTTTTTTTTTTGCAAACATTGAGGCAGCAAAATAGACCTGATACCAGTAATAACCAGATAAGCTATTCTGTCATATTCGGTGGTGCACATGCTCCTCACAGCAAGAAGGTTCTGGGTTCAAATCCTGGGGTTTCTGTGTGGAGTTTGCATCGTCTCCCACTAGTCTGGTGTACTTGCACTCAAAAAACCATTTACTGTTAACATGGCAGCAAGAAGAATTTCCTGCAATGGATTAATATAGAAATAAATGTTTGGAATGATAAGGAGATTGCAACCTTCCACAAATTAGTCCTACAAATGTGTAAATGCCATGGGTAGAAATACAAATAAAACACCAACATTTCTTTCTACCTGTTGTAGAAAGAAATGTTGGACAAAAGGATCTGAAAAACTAGTGGAAATTGTTATAAGATCCATACTGACAGTTCATTTTGAGGGCAATGGCTGTCACCAAGCTGCAACTTTTGCACATCAGCTTCTCAATAAATAGCTCATGTAGTGGATTATTCTATTAAATATTACATCTATTTTGGGAATGTTAAGAGACAGTGAAGGACAAACTCAATATTCACATGAAAACATGCATAAATTAGCTTTGTGGTTTGCTGATTTCCTGAAAATCTAAGTAAAAGGTTTTCAGAAATTTTGGATGAAAACGTACTGACATTGTTAAAGCTATAAGATGCAACATTTCGGCATTAAAATACCTAATAGTGACCAGGCCTATGTTTTTTATTGTTGACTTAAATATTCCCAAGATTCATGAAATTCAGATAAATCTATAGTTTTATTCAATATTAAAACTTTGCTATTTGCTCAGCTGTCAGTAGATCCACAAACTGTAGTGAAGTTAACATTTAGTTGGATTACTTGTTTTACATTGCTATATTTCCTTGTATATGAAGATGATATCTGTGCATGAGCTTGCGTCATCCATTGCTACGTGTTTTGATTGGTTGACTGATTGAGACCATCTACATGTTGCAAATTTGTTTGCTGTAACATCTTACCACACGTATTCACATACTCTACATGAGACCCAAGACCACAGCAAGAAGAGAGAAATTAATGTCTGTCTCTGTAAATTTCTATGTACAAATGTGTGTATACAAATGTGCCAGCTTGTATCTGAGCTTGTAGGTGCTGGTGACATTTGCTCTTATCATTAATCTGCACTTTCCAATGTCACTTTGTATGTCTCACCCCTGAAATAATGACTGTGTGTGTCCATGTGCATTAAGGTGAGGGTGCTTTTAGTGGCCAAGGTTTACTTCCACAGGGATGAAAACATCAAGGGAAGCAAAGGGGAGAACTTTCACGGTCAGCCAGCGTTCAGATGGTCCTATTAGTATTCATGGGGTCGTATAGACGCTCATACGCAGGCACAAACACACACACTCTCTCCCCAGCCTTGTGCTTTTTTCCACTGAGGGCACTAATGACCTAGCTGTACATTCACTCCCTAGTTCTTAATACTAACATTAAACCTTAACATGTGTCTAAACCTTCACTTAACTCTAACACTAAACCAGATGCTTAACCTGGCCAAAACGGCCCTCTGCTCCTCTTAGTGCAGATGAGGCCACGAGCTGTGAACTCGCAGTCCACTTTGGTTTTAATGAGGAATTTCATTAGCATTTTAATGAGCAAATTCAGGAAAGCTGACAGGCCTTTTTAGGGAAACCAGAGGACAAATGTGCAGATCCCGCCATCAGTATGACAAGTGAAGAATGAGAAACTTGACCTCAAATGAGCCAACTACCTTTGTATTTGTCAAAAGGATTGATTTACAGTGCACTGAAATCTACTTTTGAACAAAAGACTCATATTCACTGCATACTGAGAAAGGGCATCTTGTCAGAAGGTGTGTGTGGTAATAAATCCTTTAATTGGAGTGCCCTGCTGATGACTTCCGGCTTTTTGTTTTTGAAGATTCAGCATCCACGTAGGTGTACACATTGAAGATGAGTGTGCTGATTATTTACCATGACTTCCTTTGTAGATTTGCAGCTTTTATTTATTTCAACACCACTTTGAGATTTGGGAATAGTAAGAGCACAACAATAATAGCACTGCAGTCTGAATTCTGTAGAAATTCTGATGCCACCTCAAGGAACACCAAATTTAAAATAATGATTGTAAGATTTAGACTTTACCCCACTGCTTTACAATAATACAAACATTAGTCTTGCTTGGTTGTGTATTTACCTACAGTCCCTGCCATCTGCCTCCATTATATAATTTCCTTTTGTTCTGTTGTGTTCGGGATGGTTGTGGGCATAATTATTCACCTACCCCTTTAGCTTAACCCTAACCCTTACCTCTAACCCCACAAGAAGTGTTCCTCCCCTTCCTATGCTACACACCTCCACCAAGTTTGGTGCAAATCAGAGCAGTAGTTTTTGTCTAATCATATTCAAGCTAAAATTTGCTCCACCCCATGATCAACTGCCATTATTTTGGTCAGAAAATTGAATTATTTTATGATTATAGCAGTCTTGCATCAGAATCTGATCCCATGTCACATTGGAAAGACTGATTGTTCAACCAGAATACTTACGTTTTGTCAACACCTTTACAGCAGTCTTTAATAGACACATATATACAGTGTCACTATATTGGCCTTTTAAATAATCCCTAAACAGAAAGTAAAAGCAGTTTCTTTTATCATTGTGCCACATATGCAGTGGCTCTCGTTTATTCTATGCTTCATCTTCATTAATGGTATCCCCCTCTGTCTTTGCTCTTCTCTACTTCCACAGAATGATCCCTCCCTCAAGCAAGAACTTCCTGGTTAACAACCTGGCAGCCGGTACCCAATACGACCTCTGCGTTCTGGCCATCTACGATGATGTCATCACCTCACTGACAGCAACCCGTGTGGTCGGCTGTGTGCAGTTCACCACAGAGTCAGAGTACATGAGGTGTCATTTTATGCAGTCTCAGTTCCTCGGTGGAACTATGATTATCATCATTGGAGGGATAATAGTGGCCTCGGTGCTCGTTTTCATCATCATTCTGATGATACGGTACAAGGTGAGTCTCTGTGTGGTGCTCTTAATTCACTGAGACCAAGAGAAGAGGGAATAGTTTAAGAGAAAAGAAGCTTTCATTATGTAAAGCCATTATTTGCATGGCAGCCATACAGTAGCCTGGTTTAAATATATTAATCTGAAGTAGCAACAGTATTAGTCTTGGTGCTGTCGACACTTTCATGGATGGATTTCAGTCCAGTGAACAAACATTACTGAAGCATTTATCACATGGATACTCTTAATTTTGTCTTAAAATTGACAGATGCAAGATTTTCTTATTAAAAATGTCTAAAAATGAATATGACTTACATTATAATGTATATCACCCAGTTTTGTGTGTGTGTGTATATATATATATATATATGGTGAAGCTGTAATTCCATTGTCCACTGTCCATTTGATTTGATCACCTCTCAGTGGCATTACATTCTATTTTTTTTCTTTTTTTAAGGTTAATGTTAACATTTGAAATAAATTGAACCAATTTCATTACAATATTATACATCACGATATGCAATGTGAATAATTGAATGCAATGCCTGTTCACATAATTTTTACCGTAGTCATGTCAATTTTTTAAATCAAAAATAGTAGTGAAAATAATTCCCATGATTCTACGCTATTCATGTCTAGTACTACTTTTAATATTTTTCTGATTGAGATACCCCTGATAGTCAAAATTTCATAATGTACATTTATAATCCTTCCAAATGTAATATCTATAATGTAATAATGATAGAAATCAGTCCTCATAACACATCATTTTTTTATTGTTTTCAAAGCTGTAGTAAATCAAACATACTATAAGTTAATATTCAATCAATCAATAAATACATCATTGATCCCTGAAGGGAAATTCACATTCCTAACACTGAGTGGTAGAGGCGACACGAGCTGAGTGGGGGTGGGGGGTGACAATGGGTAAGAGAATAAAAAGCCACATTCCCAGAACTGAGCTCCTGGGGGGAGCACAGTTTTGGAGACATAGAAAAAACCTCTTTGCAGACACTTAGCATACAGTTGCATCACAAGATTTATATACAAAGCATTTTACAGAGGGTGTTGGTAACGTGTGAGTATGATAACTTCATGTCCTTGGATGTGTATGTGTGCAGTATAGACCCTGTCAAAGTCCAAAGGTACTGCCCCCAGCCAGGGTGTCCCAGTGATAACAAAAACACCACAGCAGGTTGCCATGGCAACACATGTCAGAGCAGTTTATCTCGTGTCGTATCAGGGGTGATAAGATTTGTGATAAGATGGGGTAGGATGGGGGCTGCATGATCTTGGTTCGTCCGCAGCCGAGATGGAAACCAAAACAAAGATAAAAATACATTCCTTTTTCTTCGAGGCAGATAAGTGATTCCCCCTTTTTGAGCCCAACTGTTCCAATCCAAGTGTGCATTTCTGGACCTCACGTTCTGTCCGCATTGTAGAGCCACCAAGAATTCCGTGTTATTGACCATTCTTTGACTCATCTCAGAAATCTTCCCATGCTGCGCTGCAATGGCCTTACCCAACTGATCAGTCTGCAGAGACAACTTCAGGGGCTTTGAACAGCTGCCTTCGTCTTCTTAATAGAACGATACGCCAGGAAAACACACAAACCAATTAGCATAAATCCTATTATCACAGTTCAGAATAGGTAAATATCCTCTGTATCCTCAATTAACAATGGTGCAAGGCAGATAAGTTTCCAGTTCTCCCAGGAATCTCTTACGTACGGTAATGAGCAGCAAACGTCCATTGGGACACGTGAGTTCCCCTGAGCCCGTCTTCCTAGTCAAAAAAAGGGTGTCAATTGCATTGAGGGTCCAGATAATCAATCCATGGTGATTTTAGGTTTAAACCATACACATAGACAGGACACAGCAAACAGGGAACCTGGGGACAGGAGAGGAGGAGGAAATGTGTCCGCCCTCTACAAGAGCCAGAAGAGAATGCATTGAATATTGAATATTGTGTTAAATATTTTACTAACTCTATAGAATAGGGAACAAATGACTCCCAATTAAGTATTAGTAACCCTAACAATAACTCTACTAACGATACAGGAGAGTACAAACACACCACCAGTCAAAAGTATTTATTTTAATTTTTATTATTTTTTAACTTGGTGCACTCAAGACACTCAAACTGTGAAAGAACACATGGAATATGGTGTTTTATATTAGATATAAAATATCTAAGCCACATTTAGCTATGTTGACAGCGTTGACAGCACACTCATGGCATTCTCTCATCAGATTCTCAAAGTAGTTACCTGGAACAGTTTTCAGGTGAGTTAATTTGTGCCATTTCTTCCCTTATTGTGCTTTAGACCATCTGTTGTCTTGCTTAGAAGAGGAGTGGGCCATTAGTGCTACTACAACAACTGTGCAAATCCGTATTATAGCAAGAAATACTCAAGTTTAAGTCAAGAGTGACTGCATTCGGGGCACATTCAAAATTCTTGAGATTTTTCAGATAAGCTGACTTTCTTAAAGAATGTATTTTCTTTTTACTTCACTCTGCATGTCTTGCTATAATATGGATATGTACAGTAGTTGCGAGGGCTTTTAACTCTGTCCCCATCCCTCCTCTGCACAAGATGAACTGATGTATAGCACATTAAGACGGAAAGCAATGGTATTTAACTGTGCAAAGATGTCATTAAAGCTGACTGGTTACTTTGGACAATCTAAAATATATAACATGTTCTTGATTGTTTAACACGTTTTCCATTTACTACATGCACCTGTTCTTTCACAGTCATTTGGATGTCTTCTTTATTAATGTCCAATGCTGAAAATAATAGAAATGAAAAAACACTGAAGGAAAAGGTGTGTCCAAACCTTTTACTGATAATGTACATAAGCTCACAAGCAACTAATTAATGTCTAATATGTGTGTCCCCTTCTAAAGTGTGATCAATATTTCTATTCCAAACAATGTTCCAACCATGCATGTAATGCAACCATGTGCAACATCCATACCAAGGGTTATCCCTGTGTTTCTATGAATATTTTGATATTTATGGTGTATTTTATGTATATTTTATAAGAGTTTGTTAAATGATTACACCTCTTTGTCTCTGTTTCTTCACCAGGTGTGTAACCCTGGAGAAGGAGGTAAAGGGGTCTCTTTGTCAATGACCAACGTTCACTCCCAGACCAATGGGCAGCACTCACAGGGATGCACCGTGACTCCTAGCGCCTCTAAACATGGCTCCATTGGATTAGACGACCTCTCTGGAGGCACAAAGAAAAGGAGTGGAGCAGGAGGCAAAGATACAATGATTCAGTCGTCGGACTCTCCGCTGCCTGACTGTTCCACATCAATACTCAGCCAGCCCTGGGCCGCCAGAAGCCCAACAGCAGTAGCAGCTGGAGTTGATGACCGGGAGAAAGCAGTTGATGAGAGGCTGTCTTTGGTCGGGGAGAGGGCAGGCATCTCATCGCCCACCTCCTCTGGTTCACTAAACAAGCCAAAGCGGAAGCCTGCTCCAAGTAAGCCAGGCTCAGCCTGCTCCAACTCCATGTCCTCTACTGCACCTGAAAATGTACCCTGCTCCTCCCCACACCCTCCTTCCTCTGCCTCCTCCACTGCTTCTACCACTCTACTACCTTCCTCCACTCCTCTGGAAAACCTCAATACCAACCGCAACAACTCCACCTCTCTCAATCAAACACCCCCTCCCTTTGCCCCTTCCCCTTTCTCCAGCCCTCTTGCCACCCCCAGTCCCGTCCCTTCCCTCCGTTTCAAAGAAACACCCATTCTACGCCGGGCTCCGCGTGCTGGCATCTCATGCTTCGCCAAGTACCAGACTCTCCCTGTGGAGGAGGGAGGGAGGAGCAGGGCGAGGAGGAGGTACTCGCTCAGTGAAGGAGGCTCAAAGACTTACTCATCACATCAAGCGGGAGGGGCACCCAAATTAGGACGCATAATGCGGAACAAAAGGAGCCAATCAATGAGCGGGATGCTGCTCCCTAAAGATGGGGATGGAGATTCAGACAAAGGCCGGTGTGACTCTGACTGGATCTTAGAAAGCACCGTTTGAACTGAAATGAGACAGTGACCATAAAAAAATGGAGACTCATTTTATTCATTATATCTTTTGTATGAAGTCTGAAGTTGTTTGTGTCTGTTTCTTTGCATTTTTGTTATAGGTGTATGAGTGAAACTGTGTGGTTTGTTGCTCCGTGTGCCGATGTGTGTTCATGTTAGTTTGAACTTTTAGTTACAGGTGCGAGGGAATGAATGCATGTTTGTTAATAAGCGTGAGTGTGCGTTTTCTTTTTGACTTTTTTATTTTCAGAACTTCACAATTCTTTGTATTCGGTTTACATTTTGTCACTTTGACAGTTTCTGTCTTTGGTCATTCAGCGAGTGGATAACTTGCCTTGTCTCATTACGTCCCGAGTTGTCTCGTTGGCACCACTTTATAGCACAAAAGAAAACAACAATGGGCTTGCCACATCATTTCTCAATTCACACCCACCTTATCTGAAACTACCACAAAAAGGGAATTACTACAAAACAAAGGAATAAAAACTATATAAGAACTGAAAAGCACACTGTTCTATGTTCACATGCCCACGGGAAGTGTGTGTCCATACGGTGGCAAGAGAATAGCGACCGGTGCCTTCTTTTGCACTAACGTTCCTTGAGACCCTCTGACAGATGAAGTACCTGGAATTAAGACTCCACCGCACTCCATGAATGAGGAATTAGGACAGAGGGGACAAACAAAAATGGAGAGCGTACTCACACATAGCCTTTCTTACCTTCTGAGGAATACAGACGTTCCCTGACATATGGACAGACACAAACAGAGACAATGTGTAACAAACAGATGAAGACTTTAACAGACCTCTTATGAAATTGATATTTTTTAAAGGGAAGAATAAAAAAAGAACATAAAAAAATCCTGTGAGCTTTTCACTGACATTGGTATACTACAGCCTGTGTTGGTCATGAGCTCCCAGAAAGCTTCTGTACAGAAAAAGACAACATGTACTGTGTTGTTATGTTGTGTAAAATAAAAAGGGATAAAAATGAAAATGGAAATGTGTTTTTATGTTCGGAATAGTGGCGATAAAAGTTTTCTATAATGGTGTTTCTGCACGACTCCAAGGGAATGGTCTGTTCTTTTATACACATAGTTGTGGAAAATGCAGCAATTACATCTGCAGCTGTGATTTCAACCGTGATTGGAGCAAAGCAACTTAGGAGGTCAGAGTCGCTTTTATTTTACTATCAGCCATTTGTAACATTGCTCGTTCTTCCCATTGCCAGTGAAAAGTGGAAGTCAGGACAGAGGTGTTGTAGTTATTGATTGAAAGGCAGTTTACATATGGTTCTGGAGATTGATGGATCAGTTGTTAGTCCTCAAGCTCCAAAAGTCATACTTTTCCCGTGCTGTAAATGTGAATGAGTAGTTATTTCTTGATCCAAATCAGATCAAGTGTTGACAACACAATATGGTATCTACATATTTACAGTGCAGAAACAAGTAACATTTAATAGATAGATGAAAAGGTGACAAAGAACAGAAGGAGAAAGGAAGTGAAGGGGGGGGGGGGTGGTAGAGAAATCAAAAAACTATGTAACACAAATTTTGTTCCTTGGTAACAATGCCCTGATTGTTTACATTGTAAAAGTACAGAGAATGGACATTATTCCCTTCAAACAAAGGCAAATCTGCGCATTGCCATGTACGTAATGTCTAAACAAAACACTATTATGAATCAAAATTTACAGGTATTTATCATAAATCTATACACAATGGTGCAGTGGGTAGCACTCATGCCTCAGAGCTAGAAGGTCCTGGGTTCAATCCCAACACCGGGTGGTGGGGCCTTTCTGTGTGGAGTTTGCATGTTCTCCCCGTG